>JAUDJI010000089.1:5241-41345 GCA_037389245.1 Oryzias sinensis | reverse complement strand
GGAGGGGTACCTTCTTTGTGTGATTGTCCTTTGTTTTCTGTTTTGAACAACTTTCACTTTTTATGACTGTTTTATCTGTTTTTATGTTAAGCGCTTTGTGTTTTTAACCAAAATGAAAGGCGCTATATAAATAAATAAAGTTTGAGTTTGAGTTCCCCTTTCAAGTGGGCCATAATAACTTGACAATGTGCATGTTTTTTCTATGCATGACCATTGTGGGAAAATTAACTCTCAGTCCAACAGTTTTATTCTTGCACATTGAATTCAATTTAAAAATTAACAGAATTTAACTCAAACTTTATTGATTTATATATTCCTCCCTCCACCACCCAGTTCCCCCAGTAGAACCCTGAACAGAAACAAAGAACTGCAGCTTAAAGAAGATCTGGCTCAGTTCTGCTGTGCAGAAATGATATCAGGGGGTTCCATTCATTACAAGGCCCAGCCTGATCATAGGGGTCAATGCAATTCAAAAATAAAATAAAGAAAATGATTAAGACATGACCTTAAATATCATGAATATAGTAACAATAAAAAGGGTTGTATATCATATAAGTAAAAAAATTATTAAGTAGGGAAAATAAAAAATTAATAAATGCAGTAGATAATGAGTAAAATAATTAAGCAGTTAATAAAGTCATGTGAAGCCAGATTATTAAGGTGGGTCTTGAGCCTCTTCTGAAAAACCTCTGCAGCCCTGAGGCTCTCTGGCAGGCTGTTCCATGTTGAAGCAATTGTGTTGCATAATTCAAAATAAAAGTCAAAACCAGAAATGGTTTTTCATTTCTAAAATGAAGGTGCACTTTTTGACTCAAAATGACAAAGAAAAGCAATCCGCTAAAATGCTATTTCATTTTCTACTTCAACACTGCTTATTCTGTCACTTAAAATGATGATTTTTTTCCTGGTTATGCTGTGAGAAGTTTTTCTGCCATCCATGACTTTATATCTAAAATGCAGTTTAAAAGAGTGTTGACAGGTTCAAGGTCATCAGGAGACACGGCGATGTAAAGCTGTGTATCATCAGCATAGCTGTGAAAGTCAACGCCATGTCTCCTGATGACCTCCCCAAGAGGCAACATATCAATTAAAGTATTGGACCTAAAATTGACCCTTGAGGAACACCACAACTTATTACAACTTAAAAAAAAACCTGGGGTTGTGTTTATGGTCTGTGATGAGATTTGAAAAATAAAGTGTTCTTGCCTGTTTATCAGCGCGGTTGTAGGTTTCTAGCTGATCCTTAAAAAAAGTCATTGTTGACTTAAATTAGTTTTCCTAAATTTTCTCCTGCAAATTCTCTTGAATTTTAAAACAGCACTGTTTCTCCAAGGCGTCTTGGGATTCTGTATTTTTGCTTTCAGCGGAGCTGCTGAATCGATGGCAGACTTCAGTCTGTCATTAAAATCATCAGTCAGAGAATCGCAGGACAAAGGTCAAATCTGAGCAGGAGTTTGTTTTAAAATGTCAGTAAAGTATGTCCCCTGTTGTGCTGTGCCAAAGGCTGGGTAAAATCCAATCCACTCAATGGAATACACTTCCACAGAAAATTGTATCACACATTATTCAAATGTGGTCATTTAAAAAAACAGTAGAATATTACTTTACGGTATTCTTATAACGGGTTTTTCCAGTAAATAATAGCGATGAAGTCAATATTAATTTGTTAAATAGTATAAGCAGAAAAGGAGGGGGTGATCTCATTTAGTTTATTCTTTTCTATGATTCTGCTTATTAATTGGTAAGTCCCTCTATCTAATCTTCTCAATTATTTTTGCAAGGCCCCCCCTAGGAAAAATAAAATGCCCCCACACACACAGACTCACTGCGGTGACAATAAACAAGATCAGTATCTATAAGAATTGTGTAAAATTGTATCTTTTAACATAAACAAAAGAAATGAGCAATATAAATTCACTTTCAACAAATGTTACATTTATTTAGCCTCAGAAACCCTGTTCTAGTGTAAAACAGAAAAGAAGCTTAAAGTGCCTGAAATAATTAAATCTGTCAGTCCTTATTTAAGCTAGAAACATTTTGACCAACTGAACCATTTGATGCTGAGAAAATAATTCAATCAATGAATAATATTGAATAATAATAATTTATCTGCACTTTTCCAGACGCTCAAAGCGCTTACATTGCCTCCATTATTCATTCACTCCTCATTCATACTTGGTGATGCTACAGTTGTAGCCAGATCTGCCCTGGGGCAGACTGATAGAGGCATGGCTGCCAGTTGGCGCCTACTGACCATGACCTACGACCATCACCGGGATCATTCATACACATCCACACACCAGTGGAGCCACACTGGAGGCAGGGAGGGTGAGGTGTCTTGGCCAAGGACACGACAACAGTTGGCTGGTGGGAGCGGGGAATCGAACCGCCAACCCTTTGATCATTGGACGACCCACTCAACCACCTGAGCCACTGTCATCCATAAATGTAAATTTATCTGAAACATTAACGCAGCAGCACCAATATATTTAACGTTTTTAGTCTGAAGAAATAGGTAAAAACATTGTTCTGATTTATTTCTAAATGATGATTGTTTATTTTCTGATGTCATAAAGTGCAGCTGTTTTCTTGCATTACTGCTGTCTTTATGTCAAATACTGACACCAACTAAACCACAGAAAAGAAAACATTAATGGTAAATAAAGACACATCGTCAAAATGTCTACAATAGTTCATGAAGAATGACATTATTAGCATGAGCTGAGGGGTCTAAAGGCAGCCATGATCCTGGTGTTGCGCAATAGAGTCTGCTCGTGTGTGCCTTCCACCTGCAGCCTGAGCCCACTATCCCTCCCCTTTCCTCTCACACACACTACTTGGTTGTTTGCATTTTAACGGTTGCCAGCTCCATCGTCTAACCCTGGGGTGTCAAACTCGTTTTGGTTCGGGGGCCAGCTTCTAACTGTCTGATCCCAAATGGGCCGGACCAGTACCATAAAATCAAATAAGAGCTTTGTTTTTGTTTCCCAATCAATTGGAAACATGCCTCAAACAACAAACCAAATCACTTACTACAGAAGCTCCACTGGCTACCAGTGCCTCTTTGGATTAATTATCGAATCAAATCAAAACTTTATTTATAAAGCACTTTTCATATAAATGTATAACACAAAGTGCTTTACATTAGAACAAAACAAAATAAATAATTGTAACCCCATCACTCAGCATTACTTTAAAGAACAGTAACCTACAGAGTCGTGATGGGGGATTGGGTTCGTTGAGCTATGGTAGCTCCCAATCAGGTTACCTAAAAAGTTACAGCGTCACAGAACTCAAAATAGACAAGTATGTCTTCCTAAAAAATATGACACCAGACAACCATTTAAACTGAAGACTGTTTCAAGTTTAATCCAATAAAAATTTGACCCTCAAAACAAACAAAAATATCGGTTAATGTATCTTGGTTTCATACTCTTCCTCTTAAATGAAAATATATAAACACTTGAGAAAAATGTAAAGTTCCAAACTTAACTGAGCATTCATAAACCAGGGCTCGACATAGTCCAGAAATTTGCACTGGCCCACAGGGCCGGTAGTTTTTGAAAGTTACTGGCCTGACACCGCGCACAGCGCGACCCCCCCGCTCCGCAGGTGCTTGCAACTTTAGGGGGGTCCCCCCCGGAAAATTTTAATATGGTGCAATTTGGTGCATTCTGGTGACATCTAGCATTTATTTCTACACTTTTCAATGACTGAAAATAGAGCATATCAAACTATAATCTGCTGTAGTCTGTTTCAGATGTTTTGAAGAGAGCACTGCAGTGTAGTAGGTAACACTAGTTAAGAAGTTTTCATGCTGCTTCTAATTCAATGCCGCTGGGAGGGGAGGGGGCATGAGGAGGAGTCACTAAACGAACATCTGCTTTTTATCACTTTTTATGCTTTTACTTACTTTTATTTTGTTTTTATTGCTCTAATATTTTTATTCCTTTTATTCTGTTTTTAGTGAGTGTGATTATTTTATGATTTTATGACTATTTATTACTCAACTACTTTAAATTTCTATTGAATGTTTGTGTAATTGAGTAGCATCGGATGGATATGCAAGTTCCCTCGGGATTAATAAAGTACTCTATCTATCTATCTATCTATCTATCTATCTATCTATCTATCTATCTATCTATCTATCTATCTATCTATCCTAATCACTGCTATTTCACATTTGTTCCTAATCAATAGTTAAGAAGTTTTATTTACTTTTTTGCTCTGACTGCCTTGAGGTTCTGTTTTTTGTTACTGTTGCAAAGTTACATTTACTTTTTAGATCCTTAATTACTGTTATGTTGTTTAAAGTTGCAAAGCTACATTTACTTTTTAGTTATTTTAGTTACTTAATTTTAATTTTTAATGTTAATTTTTGAACACTGCGGGGATGAACCACCAGGGGGGGGGGGGGTGTTGACCCCCCCCCCCTCAAAGACAGAAAAGGAAACAAAAACAAAAAAACACAAAATCCCCCTGCGGCCGCATCACAAATAAATTAGTATTCTTTATTAACGAATAACAGTAACAACTACTAACCTATCTAACTAATGAACTAACTATGTGTAACACGGGTGTCAACCTGGGCCATTGTATTTATTTTCCTCACCTGTTACGTGTGTACTACGTGCCTTGCGTGCCTTGGGTCATGTGACCGCGACCAACCAATCGGTTAGCTTTATAAGACGCTAACCCGGAAGCTCTCACAGGGCATGACAGGAGAGCCGGATTATGACGCTACGAGGAGCCAACTACCAGCTTAAAACGGCCGCAAATAAGCCGCGTAATTGACACATTTTGACGAAACCGGCCATATATAGATGGCGAGCTAAGCCCGAACCAGACAAGAGACCAAGCATTGGAGCCTGCCTAGGAATTTCCTTCATGCTATTGCTCAGTCCGGGCTGGTAGGAGGCTCCTGTAGCCTACAGACTCATTTCTTTTTTTGTTTTTTTGCATTCTTCCTACGACCCAGTGACATTTTCATAGACTTCATTCACTCCCCTTCACTGGACACCTGCCTCTGGATTTATCAATCCCTGTCTGGGTTGTATGGACGATGCATGAGCTGATTCAGATACACTGGATCACTCAAAGGACTATTATTTGTAAATAGTTGAACACTGTAATTTCTTGGATTTGTGCTTTCCCTATCTGCCTATCTCTGCCTCCTCTCTCCTTGAGTCGTTCCAGATTTTCTGATCACTAGTCAACATATATATGCTACATATGTAGGGGTTGTAGAATGACTGTGTCAGCGCGCTGCGTCGTGTGTAGGACTAGGAGGAAGGTGTGCACACGTGTGTTAGGGGTGTGTGTTGATTCTTCTGCTCTCTAGCTGCATGTGAGGTTTCACCTGTGCTCTTTGGTACAGACATCTTCTCATAATATTATATTGCCCAGTAATAAACAGACTGCAGACACTGCAGAAGGTGTGACCAAGATGGCTGCCGCTCGTCCAGACGGAGTTTCATGCACTCCCGACGACTGTGACCCAGGACATTGCCAACTTAAGGAAACTGTTCAGAAACTTAGACTGGAGCTCAGAGAAAAATCTGCTCTGATAGAGAAAATTCTCTCAGTATCTGCTTCCCAGTCTAAGTACATCCAACAACTACAGCTTTCCATTAACACCAACCGCTCCCTGTCTCAAACCCTTCCATGGTTTGGAGAAATTCCCGCCGAAGCCCATTCCACCGCCACGGAGAGTAACATCATTCAAATTTGTGGCCGTAAAAATAACGGGTGGGAGCGGATGGACGGGGCTCCGAGCACCACCAACACCAGCTCTGCAGTGGAGGCCAGGAGCCCACAGGACCTCCATGAAGACCAGGCCGATGCCGGGCCCAGGGCTCCAGCCCTCTGCTCTACGCCCAAGCAGACGTGGGCTGAGGTGACACGTCGCGGCCGGAGGATCTGTGCATCCAAACCCGACGCTGCCAGCTCGGAAAACCTAGCGCTGACAAACCGCTTTGCCCCGCTGGCTGAAGACCTCAAAGCGGCGTCAGCGACCCGAGCGGGCTCACCGGGACCGACATCGGGGGGAACGCCTACCGTGGCATCCGGCTCTGTTGCTGGTCCCAGCCAGGCGACGACTCTCGCTTCCACCTCTACGGGTCCAACGGCGTCTGCTGTTTCGGGGCCCGCTTTGCTGGAGCCTGACCAACTCGCGCTTCTTCCTGGAGCCGCGGCACTGGCCCAGCCGCCCGGATCCTCCGCTGTTCCGCTGGCGCCCTGCACGAGAGGGAAACGCCGCCGTCTGCTGAAGGAGGCGGTGGCCCGACGCTCAGGCGAGCTTCCCCAGGGCTCGCGCGCCGCATCCTGCGTTTCACCGGCTTCAGGGGATCCACTCTCCACAAGTAAAACAGGTCGTAACGCTGGATTACTGTCTGCCCGGAATCATCGCTCTGGAGCTCCCATTTCTCCACCTGAGCCCGCTGGAGCGGAGGCCGCTGCTCTTCACACCGCTGCTGTCGCGGGGCGACCCGCTGGGAGACCCGGACCTGTACAGCAGCCCGTGCTCATCGTGGGAGACTCCGTTGTCCGGCATGTCCGGGTCAGAAGGTGCCTCACACATACACTCTCAGGAGCGGTCGTCAATGACATTAAAAACTCTGCTCACCAACTCTCTGTCAAACACCCCTCTGCGGAGACTTTCATCATACATGCAGGCACCAACAACCTGAAACTGCAGCAATCAGAGACTCTGAAAATGGACTTCATCCTCCTGATTCACACCATCCAACACTTCAACATAAACTGTATCATATCTGGACCACTGCCTGCACCCCGATATGGAGACATCATGTTCTCACGCGTCCGTCAGCTTCACATTTGGTTAAAAACATATTGTCATTCCATAAGCATTCCATACGTTGATAATTTCACAACCTTCTACAATAGACCATACCTCCTCAAATCAGACGGTTTACACCCCAACAATAGTGGTTCCCGTCTTCTCAGCATGAACATTGATCTCACCCTCCGTTCTTTCAAAACCATTCCCAGCTGACGGTTGAACCAGGACACCCACACCCCTGACTCATCATTCTCTGCCATACAGCATCACATACCAGTCTGCATCACCAATAGACATTCAAATCATTTGCATTCATATCCACGTGCCTCGCATGTTAGATGTCTCCGGCCAATTCACACATCAGTCACAAAACCCATGACATGCACACATCAGATTGTACCCACAACCATGAAGATGGCTCTTTTAAATGTCAGATCACTTTTAAATAAGTCTTTTATCATTAATAATCTGATTTTAGACCATGATTTAACCTGTTTGTTTTTAACTGAAACCTGGCTTGGCTCTGATGCTCCAGCTATTCTCACTGAGGCTTCTCCACCTAATTTTAACTTTTTATTTTCAATCAGGGAAGGAAAGAAAGGTGGAGGTACAGCATCGATTGCTCTGAAAGCAATATCATCTGAAAATATTTTATTTAGTAAATATTGTTCATTTGAGGATCATGCTTTTGTCTTTGGAGACACTCCTGTTTTAACTGTCACAGTATACCGACCACCAACCCCTCCTTCCTGTTTTATCGAGGAATTTTCTGAATTTTTATCATCTCTTCATATTAGGTACAATAGGATTTTAATTACTGGTGATTTTAATTTGCATGTTGATAATTATGATGATATCTATGCCTGTGAGTTTTTAAATCTTCTAAACAGCATGGATTTTCAGCAGCATGTCACACAGCCGACTCACAACAGAGGACACACCCTGGACCTTGTCATCACTTATGGTCTGTCCACTGGGGTGTCCTCTGTTGTTGATTTGGCCATATCAGACCATTATTGTGTGTTTTTTACTGTCACCAGTGAAATCCAGCAGGAAGCCTCAGTGAGAACTGTGAGGAAGCGGTATTTAACTCCTGAAGTGGCTGCAAGTTTTATTGATGTTTTTAAGCAAACTCCTGCTCAGATTTTACCTGCACCCTGTGATTTTATTGTTGATCATTTTAATAACAGACTTCAGTCTTCCATAGATGCAGTGGCTCCACTCAAAACAAAAACAATAATAGCCACGCCTAAAATGCCATGGAAGACTGACGACATTAAGGGTCTGAAGCAGAACTGCAGGAGAGCAGAGAGGAGATCCAGGAAGACAAATTTAATCATTCATAAAGACATTTTTAAAGAACAACTCAAAATCTACAATAACTCAGTTAAACGGGCCAGAACCTCCTATTTTTCAAAAATCATTTCAGAAAATAAAAACAACCCCAAATTTCTTTTTAAAACAATTGATATTTTAATAAACAAAGACTTCAACAAGTCCTCCATGCCATCATCTAATGCTGCATGTGAGGACCACTTCATGAGTAAAATCAATGCTATAAGATCAAACATTTCATCCATGCAGTACACGGATCTTAACAGACCTCCAGCATTGTTTTTACCAGAAGAAACACTGGGGAGTTTTGTCCTGGTTGATGCGGAGATGCTTGGTCGAGTTGTATCCCAAGTAAACACTACAACCTGCCTTTTAGATCCCATTCCCACTTCACTTTTTAAAACATTTTATGGATTCTTTGAGTCAGAGCTTTTAAATATAGTAAACTGCTCTCTTCAGACGGGGGTCTTCCCCTCTGCCTGTAAGACGGCGGTGGTGAGGCCCCTTCTGAAGAAGAGTCAATTAGACCCGAAAAACCTGGATAACTACAGACCCGTATCCAACTTACCATTTTTAAGTAAAATTATAGAAAAAAGTGTCGCTGCTCAACTGCATGAGTTTTTAAATGCCCAAAAATTTTTAGAAAAATATCAGTCTGGTTTTAGGAAAAACCACAGTACAGAGACGGCTCTTTTAAAGATCGTTAATGATCTTAGATTAAACTATGACTCACAGAAACTTTCTGTTCTGGTGCTACTTGATCTTAGTGCCGCTTTAGATCCAGTAGATCACCAGATTTTATTAGACAGACTTAGTAGTCTAGTGGGCCTCTCTGGAAATGTTCTTAAGTGGTTTTACTCTTACCTGACAGATCGACACTTTTATGTAAGTATGGATACGTGCTCTTCAAGAATCCACGAAATAAGTTGTGGGGTTCCCCAAGGGTCGATTTTAGGGCCAATACTGTTTAATTTGTATATGTTGCCTCTTGGGGAGGTCATCAGGAGACACGGCGTTGACTTTCACAGCTATGCTGATGATACACAGCTTTACATCGCCGTGTCTCCTGATGACCTTGAACCTGTCAACACTCTTTTAAATTGTATTTTAGATATTAAGTTGTGGATGGCAGAAAATTTCTTACAGCTCAACCAGGACAAAACTGAAGTTTTGATCATCGGTTCTGAAGACAAGAGAGAGATGATTTTACCACATCTTCATGATTTTAAACCTTCTCAATGTGTGAGAAACCTGGGCGTTCTTTTTGACTCTGAGCTAGATTTCATCCCACACATTAAAAATGTCGTTAAGACAGGATTTTATCATCTTAAAAACATTGCCAGAGTCCGCCCGTTCCTCTCTCTTGCCAGCACAGAGGTACTAATGCATGCTTTTATTTTCAGTCGTTTAGATTATTGTAATGCCCTGCTCTCTGGTTTACCCAAAAAGTCTATTTCAAATCTGCAGCTATTGCAGAACTCAGCGGCACGAGTTCTGACGAGGACCAGAGGGCGGGAACACATTACACCGGTTTTAAAATCGCTGCATTGGCTCCCTGTGCGTTTCAGGATTGATTTTAAAATTCTTTTAATGGTTTATAAATGTTTTTATGGTCTTGGGCCTTCTTATTTAAATGATATTCTTTTAAAATATGAGCCCTCGCGGACCCTGAGGTCTTCCAGTGCTGGCCTCTTAGTTGTTCCCAAGGTGAGGACCAAAACTTATGGTGAGGCTTCGTTCTGCCATTATGGTCCTCGTCTGTGGAACAGTCTGCCGGAGAACCTCAGGGCCACAGAGACTGTAGAGGTTTTTAAGAAGAGGCTCAAGTCCCACCTTTTTAATTTAGCTTTTAGTTGATTTTAACTGCTAATTTATTCTATTAGTTTTATTATAGGCTATTTTATGTATTTCATTTCATTTTATGCATCTTATTCCCAGTTTTATTTTATTTATTTATTTATTTATTTTATTTTTTAATAAATCTTATAATTTTAGAACCTTATCATGATTTTAGCCCCAGTGTTTCTTGTTTCTTGTGGGAGTCTTTTCTGCCAGGGTTGCCGGCTTGCCCGGTGGCTGTTCCTGCAGTTCTTGCCCTTGCTGGGGTGGCTGGGGTTTAATTTTGCAGCTTCACGGCTGTGAAGTGGACCCCGGTGCTGTCCCGGTCTGGGTTGGCGCTGTGGCGATGCTCCCGTGGCCGGGCTGGCTCCTGGTATGAGGAGATTCCCAAATACCGTTTCCTCACAGCAGAGCCAAGCCTTGTTTGTTTGTTTGCTTGCTTTTTTATTTATTTATTTATTTATTTATTTATTTATTTATTTATTTATTTATTTATTTATTCTAACTTGCACTGATGTCAATTTTCATTGTCGTGGGTCATATGTTTTAATGGAGGGGAGTGGGAAGGGTGAAGAGTGGGTTGGGTTTTTACTGTAATGTTGCGTGTTTTTTGTTTTTAATGTTAAAGCGCTTTGAGCTGCACGAAATGCATGATAAGCGCTATTTTATAAAATAAAGTTTGATTTCTGGTAGCCATGAAGGCTGACAGCCATGAAGAAGGCGGGGCAGGAGGCTCCGCCTTTATTTGTACAGACACGTAACTTTGCGCCGCACAAAATAGTTCCCAAACAAAACATGAAGGGATATTCATGGAAATATAACAGTGCGCGTTCATGTTTGGTGTTTAAGAGTGAACAACACAAAATCCTCCGGTGGGCGGCCGTGTCGCGCACTCACGAACGCACGCAGCTTGTAATGGAAATGAATACAATGGAAATTAATAATTAGAACGCAGTAAATGTGTCGTATTTCCTCGTGAGACGGAAACTTCTGTTGTAGTATGAGGATGTGTGTGTGTTTCTGAAACAGCGTACGTGTAAGTAGAGTGAGCGCTGATCTGTGTGTCAGTTTAAATATATCTGCATAAAATGTAATAATAACCCACTGGCTTGTTCCTTCGTTGTTGCTGTTTAACATTGTTTTGTATTGAATGGAACATTCAATAAAGTTTGAAAAAAAAGTAGAGTGAGCGCGTGCTGCGTGGTGCTCGGCAGTGACAGCGGCACACAGACGGGAGAGAAGAATGATAAAAGGTTTCCCATAGAAACCCTTGAAGTCTGAACACAGGACTAGCAGAGAAAGTTAATTATGAAGACCAGGTAAATCTACACGTTTTCGCAAAATATACTTTATTGAAAAAGGTGAAAAATATATTAACCATTAGATATTTTAGTGGCCCGAGCGGACAAGTGGAAAATAACGTCTTCTGGTCCATACTGCTCGAGCGAGCTGGACCGGGCCAGCGGACAAATGGCTATGTCGAGCCCTGTAAACTGGTTTCAAAAGTTCTTACAAACACAGATATTGCAATAATTCACCACGTCATGAAAAATAACAAACTGGGTCCATACTCGCTCACTCATTCACACAGTCAGTTATTACCCCTGGGGGAAAAACTTGTTGCAGGCCCCGCATGCTTTCACCTCCAGAACCTTTTTCCTTTCTTCCTTTTCTCTTTGATCCCCTCCTCAGCCAATCAGCTTAGTCTAATCAAAACCAAAGAACACTCCACAGAACAATCGACATTTCTTCAAAATAAAATATAGTCCTGTAAACTGACTCTGTTGAGGTTACATAATCCAAAACAAATCAATAAACAATAACCTTGTTATTTACAATCAACCCATTTCCTTCTGGTTAATATCTGTGTCATCACCCAGACTTATTCAAACTTATTCCTTTTAGTAACTTTGTAATATCAATATTCATAATAAAATTGATCATTTATGGGATACATTTATTTAATCCTCCTTTTTTGTTTTTCTCGGGGCTACATATAAAGAAACAAGCATGAAAATTAAAATAAGCACAAAAAGAAAAAATTTAAAAAGAGGGCCCCCCACCCCGTACCTACACAACCCCCCAGTTCTTTCACATCTCCCACCCCCTAACTGATGGGGAAAGACAATGAGTAATAAGAAATAGGCTGAGCACGAAAACAAGATGTTGGAAACGCTGATAATTGGAACCTCCCTCTCTGTGAACAGCATCACAGGCGGGGACCACTCCACCACAGCTAAGCAGTGATGCAGGTCCCCATCCAGAGCCACACTTGCTGAACAGCAGCCGACCCAGAGGAAGGGGTTCCAGCTGAGGAAGCACCGGAAATAAAAATGAAAGTAAAAATGAGGATGGACTTCCGACAAGATGGCGGACGTGATGCCTGTGTGATTTGCTGCTCCCAACAAAATAGCAAATAAACTCCTCAAAATTCATTATTAACAAACAGAGATAACCCAATCAATGAAAGGAGGAGTAGAAACCAGAGGAAACATGAAAAAACAAGATCAGATGAAAGGACAAAATGTGGATAAAACCAAAGAAGACGGAGACGAACTCTCTGGAGCTAACCAGATAGCTGAAACCAGGCGCTGTGGACTCGACTCCTTTAGCAAGGAAATCCGCGACCTAAGAGCTGACATGAAAAAGGACATGAACTCCATGAAGGAGCAAGTTACTGAAGATGTCAACATGGAAATCAGACAAGTAATATACCAACAACTAGCGACAAACAATAAAATTCTCCAAACATACGGAGCCCAGATTGCCGAGGCTGAAGAGTGCGTCTTCAGGTTTCCTGTGACGTCATTTCCGGGTGAGCTATTCCCAGTGCTAGTGCTAGTGCTAGTCGTGTGTGACTGCTGTCCTCTTGTTTGGCATTAGCCTGACTACTATTGCTTACTCTAAGGGTTATCTGGGTTAATATTCACATCTAGTACCTTTTATTAGCGAATTCACCACTGTTAAACCGCTTGCTGTTCACTTTCTCATTTTGCTAAGACCACTTCTCTTTACCTAAACACCGCTAGCCTTAGCTTAGAACCTAGCATGGCCACCGCTCTTTCTGCCTCTCCTCCTTTCTCCTGCCCCATGTGCCATATGTTTAGTGATGACCCTGCCTCCTTTAGTGAAGATAGCGGTAGGTGTGTTAAGTGTAGTCTTGTGTTAGACTTGGAGGCCAGGCTGGAGCAGTTAGAAGCGCGGCTCCGCACAGTGGAAGCTAAGCCGGCTAGCCAGGTCGTTACTCGTAGCGCGGGCCGCGCTGCCAGGGCTAACTTAGTTAGCACCCCAGCGCCCTCCCAACAGCCGGGAGACAGTCAGGGGTTTGTACCGGTTGGGAGGAAACATAGTGCTAAACGCAAAGACTTAGAGCACCCGAGACTCCACGTTAGTAATAGGTTCTCCCCCCTCAGCGACACACCCGCTGAACACTCAACTCTGGTTATAGGCTCTTCTGAAGTTAGAAACGTGGAGCTCCCAGCGGCTACAGTCAGGTGTTATCCGGGGGCCAGAGTTGGTGACATCGAGGGGAACCTTAGGATGTTAGCTCAGAGTAAGTCCAGGTTCCGTCGAGTCGTGATTCACGCAGGCGGTAATGATGCCCGACGGAGACAATCAGAGGTGGTTAAGTTAAACGTAACTTCGGTGTGTAAACTGGCTAAGACGATGTCCGACACTGTAATTTTCTCTGGTCCCCTGCCGAACTTAGTCAATGATGAAATGTACAGCCGCTTTTCATCATTTAACCGCTGGCTTTCTAGATGGTGCCCAGAAAACGGCGTTGGTTTTGTGGATAACTGGAGTGCGTTTTGGGGGAAGCCCGGTCTCATGCGGAGAGACGGCGTCCATCCCACCCGGGACGGTGCCGCTCTTCTTTCTAGAAACATTTCTGCTAGCCTTAGTCTGTCAACCTGACAATCCAGAGACGAGACCCGGGCGCAGAGCAGCAGTGTAAAACGCTCCTCTGAGCCTCCCTTAGGGTTAGTGCCGGTGCAAAACCCATGCAGGGAAAGTCAAGCAGGTTCAAGCGTTAGCTTATGTGCTGAAAGACAAATGAAAGGAGCGCGTCATAGAAACCTTAAAGTGACAGACGGCAGTTCTCACAAGCAGAATTATGATGTAATTAAATGCGGTTTATTAAACATTCGATCCATTTCCTCCAAGTCCCTCTTAGTCAATGAGTTAATCATTGATAACAACCTTAGTCTTTTAGCCTTAACAGAAACCTGGCTCCAACAGGATGACTATGTTAGATTGAATGAAGCAACCCCCCCCACTTATGCTAACTATCAGAAATCCAGGATTTCAGGGAAAGGAGGTGGTTTGGCAGTAATATCACAGTCTAGCTTACTTCTCAGCCCTAAAGTTAAAAATGCTTATAACTCCTTTGAAAGCATCATATTGTCTTTAAGTCACCCTAACAGGAAAACTGGAAAACCTGTTTTACTCATAATTATTTATCGCCCCCCCGGCCCATATTCAGAATTTTTAACTGAGTTTTCCGACTTCCTATCGACTATTGTCTTAGATTCTGATCAAATTTTAATATTAGGGGATTTTAATATTCACGTTGATGACCCCAGTGACTGCCTAGGAAAGGCTTTTGCAGCTTTATTAGATGATGTTGGTTTCACCCAAAGTGTGAATGAACCCACTCACTGTCATAAGCACACCCTGGACCTTGTTCTAACCCATGGGATAGAGATCAGCCAGCTGAGTGTCCTTCCTCTTAACCCCATCATTTCTGATCACTTTATGATTACCTTCCAGTTTACACTGGAACATCCTTCTGCCCCAGTGAATAAGAAACAGCTTAGAAGAACCTTAACTGACCGTTCTGTGTCTGAGTTTAAACACACAGTTCAGCCAGTACTTAGTGATATTCTGAGAAAATACTCTGAGTCCAGCTCCCACAGTATCAGTCCTAGTATAAATGACCACTTTGTTAATGATGCCTTACAAGCCCTCAGGAGTACACTCGATGTTGTTGCCCCCTTGAAACCTAAGTTCGTCAGACAAAACCGAGTAGCACCTTGGTTTAACGCTGAAACTCGTTCTCTTAAACAAGAAACCCGTAAGTTGGAAAGAGAATGGCGCCGCTCCGGTTCAGAGCAGTCTCTGGATATCTGGAAACATAGCCTATTAAATTATAAAAGAGCTCTGCGTAGAGCTAGGAGCCAGTACTATTCAACCTTAATATCAGAGAATGGAAACAATCCAAGATTTCTTTTTAGCACTATTGCTAAATTAACTCGCAGTCAGAGCTTAGTAGAACCACATGTTCCTGTTTCTCTCAGCTCTGATGATTTTCTTACATTTTTCGATAGTAAAATCTCAAATATTAGACATAAGTTAAATCAAGTTATTCCTACAATCAGCCCAGAACAGGCTGAAGTGGTAGAAATGGAGGCATCCATAGAAACTTCTGTAACATTGGACTGCTTTACTGCTGTGGATCAAGCGGAAATAACATCAATTATTACGTCCTCCAAATCCTCAACGTGTCTGTTAGACCCAATTCCCACTAGACTTTTTAAAGAAACTTTTCCCCTAATAATGCGTTTAAAGACTTTTATCAAAACTTATACACTCCACAGATCAATCCATCAGAACAAAGCATCAACTCATTTCTTAACAATATAAACCTGCCCAAGTTAAACGAAGATCAAATCACAAATTTAAACTCTCCGCCTGTCTGAGTTTCATGAAGCTTCTGTTACTTATGCCTAACAGCAAAAGCACCAGACCTCGACACGTTTTCCTCAAGAGAGTTTTATAAGGAATTCTGGGAACAACTGCACCAACGCTTATAAAACGTAAAATTTATCAATGAAAGCTAATCTCTGCAATTTTCACCTAACATGAACTCTGCCAACATTATCCTTCTTCTAAAACCAGACAAAGACCCCACGAGTCCTTCAAGCTATCGCCCCATTTCTTTAATTAATGCAGATGTAAAAATTATCTGCAAAGCACTAGCACAGAGAATAGAAAAGTCACCTCACATACAATTCACTTTGATCAAACTGATTCATCAAAGGCAGACACTGATGACAATGTCCGCAGACTCGTTAACATAATAGACTTTGCCGCCATCAAAACCAGGAAATGACTATACTATCACTGGATGCTGAAAAAGCCTTTGATAGAGTAAATTGGAAGTTCCTCATTGCTGCCCTCCATAAGTTTGGGTTTGGAGAATCATTCATCAATTGATCAAAATATTATATCACAACCCCAATGCATCAAGTTAGAACTATCAAAACATACTTCCAACAGGTTTTTTCTTGGAAGAGGAACTAGACAGGGTTCCTACCTCCTCCCCTCTCTTTTTGCAATATTTATCGAGCTCTAGCTGCAGCAATAAGACAGAATGAGAGTATTAAAGGAATTAAACCAAACACAGCCATCATAAAATTAGTCTTCATGTGCAGATGCATATATTGCTGTTTTTAAGTAATATACATTCTGTAAAATGAAACGGCAACAATCATTAATGAATTCTCTTCATCGACTCTATTCCATTAATTGGAATAAATCTGTTTTATTACCACTGAACAAGTACGCGGAGGTTGACTCACAATACCAGTTAAATCAGGCAATATAAAATATCTAGGTATTTATTTTTCTCCCAAAATATCAGAACTGGTGCAGCTAAACTACACCCCATTACTGAAAAACATACAGGACGATCTAACACGCTGGACCAACCTGCCTCTGTCCCTAATGGGCAAGGTAGCCACGGTAAAAATGAAAATCTTACCCAAAGTTAATTATCTATTCTCAATGATTCCCACACAACCGCCATTAAAATGGTTCAAAACATTAGATTCATCTCATCAGCTTATGGAACAACAAACCTGCAAGAATTAGTCTAAAATCTTAAAATCTGCAAAAAAGATGAGGATTAGAATTACCTAACTTCCATTAATTACTTTCTTTGCAAATAGATTACACACATCTTAAAATGGTTAAAAATAATCCAGAAACCAACTCATGGTTAGACTTCTGGAACAGGCGTTATGTGGAAAGATCAACCTGTCAGATCTTCCATTTATTAGCCAAATAGTTAAAAACAGATTGTCAAAAAGTATTAATATAAACGCCACTTTAACTGCCTGGTGGAACTTTCAAATATCAAAATCATCAATTCAACCTGCAAAATGACACCCATCTGGGAACAACTCCAGATGATCCTCATAAACAAAAAGATTATCCACTTCCCAGCTTGGCAAGCAGGGGCATAAAACAACTAGAGCACATAATTGCTGATAGAAGACTACAACTCCCAGAACTTCAAGACAAACATGGAATAAATAACTTTGGAATATTTCAGCAACTTAAATCAATTATTACTAAAAGTTTAAATACAGAGACAAACGATTTAAAAGCTACCAGATGTATACTTACTCTGATCAATTCTCAATGAATAAAACTCTCCAAAATATACAAACTTTTATGTAATTTAGATAATAATATCTTCACTTCCGACAACAAATGGGATGCGGATTTGAGCATCAGCACAGAGGAAAGCTTTTGGTCAGAACTTTGTCTAAACACCTTAAACTGACAAAAGTCCAAATCTGCAGCTAATCCATTTCAAAACTCTTCACAGAATTTACTACACTGGACAGATATCAAGATGGGTCTCAGTAACTCAGACATTTGTCAGCACTGTGACAGCACTACTCCGACAATTACATGCATGCACTGTGGTTCTGCACGCCTGTCCAGGCTCTCTGGCAGCAGGTATGTGCCGATCTATCAGTCTGGCTTAAGGTTTCAATCACAGTTTCACCGTCACTTTGTGTGCTTGGTGACATGAGTGCCATCGATGTAGAAGGAGGATTAGGCTCTATCATTTTCATAACTCTTACTGCTAAAAACTATTTTAATAAATTGAAAAGCAAGAAAATATAAATATAAGTCAACACAGAAATCTGCTGCTTGATCATATCAGCTTGGAAAAAATGTCAGCTCAAGGTTCAAGTAACGCGAAATAACCTTTAGCCCTCTGGTCTCCCATAGCTAACTCCATGAATTAGGGGGTGGGGCCTGGCTTCGCCGCTGCTCCTTGCCCTTTCTGCCGTGGGCTGTGGGGTCGGCCCGTGCCTGGCGTGGGGTGGTGGGGCCTGGCGGTCGGGGCTGGTCCGGCGCCTGGGTGGGGGCTGGCTGGGGCGCTCGCGGTCCTCTGGGCTTGGGTAAAAGCGTGGTGGGGTGGGTGGTGGTCTGGCTTGGCTTGGGGGGGTGCTCCTTTGCCTGTGCTGGGGTTGGCGGGGCGCTGCTCGGGGGCCCAGCGGGCGCTGGGATGGGCCACCCACACCTAAGGGGACCGCCCTTCCCGCTCTGGGCGGGACGGACAACCTCTTGGGGCCCCCGGTCGCCTGCGGGTGTCATCCGCTTTGGCTGCGGGTCTGGGGTGGTGGGGTGGGGGGTCTTGTCGGCCCTGCCTTGTGGGGGGCATTCTGGGAGGGGGGGCCACTATTGGCACGGGCAGGGGTTGACGGTCAGTCTCCGCTGAGGCCATCGGCGAGCTCGCCGGTCGGTTGCCTCAACCTGGCCGTGAGCTCACCAGAGCTCTCTAGGGTCGGCGCTTGGGGGTGGGGCCTGGCTTGTCTGGGCCACCAGCCTCTCTCTGTAAAAGGCCTGGGTGTCGCGCCTCCGGGTGGGGCCCCTGGCTGGTGGGGCCTGGCCCTGCTGGGGAACAGCTACTTAGATTCACCGGGGACAGCTCACCTGCTGTCCCCAACTTGCCCCTTCCTCATATAACCTCAATAGGTGAGGGGTGGGGGGCGTAGCCTGCGATGAGCCTTGGGGGCTTACTAGGCAGTGGCCCCCTCCCAGGCTGTCGTGATGAGTGGGCCCCTTTTCGGTTTTATTTGCACCTTAGACATGTAGGGCCTTTGGTAGGGGGTGCTTGGACATCACTGCCAGCAAGCAGCGAATGTCCCCTAGCACCCTCTACCCGCCTAATTTTAAATCACACCTACATTTAGGGTCCCTGGTGGGGAGGGGAGGACGCCACTGTGAGTAATCAGGAGATGTCCCCTCAGTGCCCTACTCCACCAATTTTAACTGCACCCCCCTTAGCACACACACCCCTCCCCCCACAATACATTCCAACATAAACACACACACATGCACACACACACCCTCTCAAACACACATACAGCGCACACACATTTGCAAGGAAGGTGGGACCTAGGACCATCTGTCCTCTGCCTCTTTCCTGGTGGGGTACGGGCCCTTTGCAACTGGGCCGGCCAGAGCACCCCGGGTGCCAAGCCTCGGGCCCGGCGGTGCTCTCTCCGCGCTGCCGGGGTTCACACACATCTGAGCCGAGGTTCGTCCCTGGGGGTGGGTTCTGTCCTTTGCTCCTGGAGCGCTGGGCCCCGCCACCTCCAATCAGCCGAGCCTGGTCGGCCATATTTACAACACCTCAGGGCCCCTCTTTTTTCCCCGGTTCTCTGGGCAAGGCGGCCTGCCTCGTTCCTCCTGACCAACCGTGGCCGGGCGGATGGTTGCCTGGAGGCGAGCTGGTCTCCTTGGGGGTCCTGCTCGTACCTGGGTTGGGCGGGGATGCCCGAACTCCGGGTGGTGGTGGGGTGCCTCGCCTGGGGCTGGGGTGTCCTTCTCCGTGGGGCCCTGCTGGGTTCCCGGGCAATGCTCCGGAAAGCTGGGCTGGGGCGGCGCTCTCTCCCTCCGTGCTTCCCCTGCCTCTGGTTTGGGGCTCGGCGGCGGTCCTGCTGGCCCTGGCCTGGGTGGCGGGTTTGGTCGCCCGGGCGGCGGTTGTTCCCTGCCGGTTCCCGTGTGGCGTTGGGGGGATTCCGGCTGCCGCTGCTGCTGCGGTGGGGGTCTTGTGTGGGGATGGCTGGGCACTCTCCCTCCTTCTTTCCACATTCCACCATCCATTTTAGAAGAACATAAACACTCACCTGAGCACAGGTGTTAGCTCACCTTTGCACTAACAGTTTGCATGACTGAATGACTGAAATATTTCACACTAGTTGGATTTAAGGCATGGCATGCAGGTGGTTCATCATCTGTTTTGTATATATGTCTATTAGTGGTGGACATTTTTGCAGCTAGCAGTAGGTTTATAACATTTGAGAGGTGTGTGTGTGGACAGGTTCGCCTTATTGTACCACATTTGAATCCTTACCATAATGATTAACAACCAGTAAACTTGTTTGTTTATGTCGTTTCATGGTCTTTATCCCCTTCTCTCCTATTATCACCTCCTACCCCTCTCTCTATCGTCCCTCTCTCTTCCCCCCCTCTTTCCTTTTCCGTCCGGTCCAACACCAAAGATTTTCAGACATGATTGAAATTAATAAAGTTTGGGCTCTAATTGCGTGGCTTATCCAGACATACCTTGGTTTGTCTGAAGATTTAACAAACCCTTGTTAAAGTAAATATGTCCAACACAAGAGGCCCTCAGCTCTCATCTGTCTGCCCAGCTGTTGGACAGGACAAGTTAAAAAAAAAAAAAAAAAAAAAGAAGAAGCAAGCGAATAAAATACGTGATATTTGGAATACCAGAGGATCGTGTGGAGAAAAAGCTCAGCACCGCCCAATAATCCTCATGGAGAAAAACCTCTCGCCTCCAGAAACCAACCTCAAGATCTGCAACGCGCCCACCGAGTGCTCACCAAAAGCCAAAGCCGCAGCGCCTCCCCGAGGTCCATCACTGTCAATTTTCTCGAATTCACAACAAAAGAAACGGTTCTCAAAGCAGCCTGGCAGAAGGAAATCGAGGAGGGGAGACAGCTGATTTTGACTACATTACCTGACAGAGAGATGGTCCAAAACGCAAAGCTTGCAGTGGTCTAAAAAAGCGCTTGAAGCAAAAAGGGCCTGTTTTCAGACCCCTTCACCAAGCTGAGAATCCAATGACGTCAAGTGAAAGTCTATGAATCCGCTCGGGAAGCGGCAGAGGAGTTAAGAAGAAGATTTTCGTGGAGCTTGACATCGGCAACACGGAGGATGATCGCCATACAAGGAGCGCGTTTCATGGATTTCCATATAAACGGTTCGCGAGCAAAGGAGAAGCTTCACGAATTCGGACGAGTTACGCCTTGAACTTTACAAATCACTATTAAGTTAAGTCCCTTTCTCTCCACATATATAGAGTTCCTCATCGTTATAATTCGTGCTGTTGGGAACCCTTACGACAATGATGGATGTTGGACTAGTAGGTTCAGGTGAAAGGCTCTCTCTCACCACTACTGAGGGGCCCCTCCTAAACGGGAGGATTCCCCCTCTCCCACCAACAGGAAAGAATGAAAATGTTCATTCCACTTTTGGAAGCCAATCATTTTGTTTCTGTTCTTTTTGGGGCCACACATGTTCTGGCCTTTATGTTCAATGTTTTTTCTGAGTTCTGGAAGAAATTAAGTAATGGGTCGTAATATAAAAACGGTTACACTTAATGTAAATGGTCTAAATAATCCCATTAAAAGAAAAAAAGTTATTTCAATGTTAAAGAAAGAAAATGTGCAGGTATTATTTTTACAAGTCACAAAGCTAGACGATCAAGTTAACAACAGATTTAAACAAATGGAATATAGAAACACTTTTTACAGCTCTAATGAACCAAACAAGAAAAGAGGGGGGGCTATCCCCTTATATCGAATTCCTTACAATTTGAATGTAGCAAAGAGATAAAAGATAAAGGGGGAAGATATATACTAGTTAAAGGAAGACTGCAATGAAATCCAATTACAATGATAAATGTATGCCCCTGGTAGTAAAAACATTCTACAGCTCTCTTATTTGATTTAATCGCACTTGAGGCTGAAGGCATATCGATATGCCGGGAGACCTAAATGTAACTCTAAAGAGCCTGGATACCACAAGTGTTAGGAACCAGCATAAACCTTTGACAGAATTTATTAACACAACTTTAGAGGAAATGAGCTATTGATGTTTGGAGAGAAATACATCCATTAGAAAAAGATCATGTTTACTATTCTGGGTCACATTTGGTTTATTCTAGAATTAATTATTTCTTGATCAACACATGTGATAGATATAGAGTGAAAGCCTGCGAAATTGGTACAATGAATGTCTCTGACCACAGTCCTGTTTTTTAACAATTAATACAGACAACAGAAAAAGAAATACTTTGTGTCGGTTAATCATAGTAATACACATAAGGAACTGTGAAGGAAAACAAATAAAACATTGCTATTAAAGATTCATTGAAGAAAAACGATAATGGAGAGGGTAAACCTCAACATTCTGTGGGATACGCTAAAAGCAGTTTTGAGAGGAAATTTAATAGCCATTGCATCAGCTCAAAATAAGGAGAAAAAGTATAAATACAACCAGAAAGTGGGAATCTTAAACACCTAGAGAAACAGCACACGCAAAGTCAGTCCCAAGCTATCCTACAACAAATTAAAACACTAAGGACAGAAATAAACGATATTTTGAGTGAAAAATAGAAAAGAAAATAAGGTTTGTTAAGCAAATGTATGTATCGTGTATCAGGATTCAGGCCCAAAGGCAATGAAATTGCTAGCAAGACGATTAAGAAAACAACAATCTAATAACACAATAACTAGCATCAAAATCCCACAACAGACAAGTTAACATATGATCCAGAGAAGTACTAGACATTTTTTGAGAATTTCTACAGGGATTTATATTCAAAGCCCCTACTAGCAAGTGTAGACAGTGTAACTAGCTTTCTTAACTCTTAACTCTACCATCAATAGAGGAAGTGCCAAACAAAGTATTACAATCAGAAATGAAATATGCTATTGGAAAACTAAAGACCTGCGAGGCACCAGGTAGTGATGGGTTCTGAAATATACAAGATGTTTGAAAGTGACCTGTCACCTTTACCACTCAGGTGCCCTAATTGGACATTAAAGGAAGGAAATATCCCCCCTTCATGGCAGGAAGCAGTTGTTTCTCTTATCCCTAAGGAAGGGAAGGATACAAAACTATGCCAAAACTTCTGACCAATTTCTGTTTTGAATGTAGACTTTAAAATATGTACATCAATATTATGGAAGGAATGTTGACTTAATTACATCCTTTACACTAAAACTATGAGAAAAAGTAGTTAAAGAATACAAACTGCAAAATGAAAGAAAAATACTCAATTGGATCACATATGACCCAAAAGTCCAGCCAAATCGATATGATTCAACATTTAGACACTGGATAGACAATGGCATAACTGCATGGTACACAATTACAAACGAAGACAAATACTTAACTTTAGGGAATTCAAAAATAGATTTAATCTGGGAAATTAAGATTTATTTAGATACCTACAAATTCAAGACTATTATACAAAGGAAATTAAACCTAATCTAGAACCAAAAAAAGAGACAGGATAACTAAATTAATATCAGACGCTTCTAAAAACAGCAAAACAAGGGTTATTTCAACATTTTAATCGTTTTACTGCTAACAGGAAAAATTCATCATCATAATGGGGAAAATGGTGCCAATATGTGGAAAAACAACTAAAATTTAAGAGGATTGTGAAAAAAAAACCTTCCCAATTGATGCGTACTACGTTTGTTTTTGTTATGGTTGATTACCCATGTTTGTAAACACTGAAAACTAGAAAGACAATAAAAAAACAAGTTTAAAAAAGAAAAGAAAAGAAAAATGAGAATGAAAAATTAAATAATAATAAACATTGAAATAAGGTAAATTAAAATAACGCATTAAAAATCTAGTTCAAGTTCATGAAACAAAATAAATTGATAATATATAAATACATACATACATACATACATATAACAAATAAATAAATAACAACAAATAAATAAATAAATTAAAACAATTGAAAATGGTCAAATTAGCTAAAGGCCAGGTTAAAAAGATGGGTCTTTAACCTTTTCCTAAAAGCATACGTTTCACAGGTTTTCAGGTCCTTCTGGCAGACTGTTCCATAAACGGGGGCCATAGTGCTGAAACGCAGCCTCTCTGTGGGTTTTGGTTTTATCAAACGGAATGGTTAACAGACCAATCCAGAGGATCTCAGGGTCCGAGGTTCATACTTGACTAAAAGATTGAATAACTAAGAAGGCGCAAGACCTTTAAGACATTTCAAAACTGTTAAAAGTATCTTCAAATCAATCCTGAAGCATATGGGAGCCAATGCAGGGATTTTAAAAATTGGGGTGATGTGAGCCCGCCTCCTGGTCTTTGTGAGAACTCATGCAGCAGAATTTTGGAGAAGCTGAAGGTTCCTAATGTTAGTTTTTGAAAGACCAGCAAGCAGGGCGTTACAGTAATCAATTTTACTCTTGACAAAGCATGCATTAGCATCTCCATACACAAAGGAGAGTAGTGGGCGGACTCCCTAGCCAGATTTCTAAGACGATAAAAACCAGTTTTAACCACCTGTTTTATGTGGGGATAAAAGTTAGCTTAGAGTCAAAAATAACACCCAGGTTTCTGATTGTTTCTGAATGACTTAATGAAAGTTCCTGTAGCTTCAGAAACTGTTTTTCTCTCTCTTTGGTTTGGGACCGATAACTAAAATTTCAGTTTTCTCCTGGTTGAGCTGCAGAAAATTATTTGCCATCCATAATTTTACATCTAAAATACAGTTAAAAAGTGCTTCTATTGGTCGTGTGTCATCAGCAGACATAGCTATCTATTAGTTGGCATCATCAGCATAGCTATGAAGCGATGTTGTGGCTCATGATGACATTCCCCTGGATGAAGCATAAATGTTAAAAAGCAAGGAGCCAAGGGTGGAACTTTTGAGTAAAACCACAGTTAATTTCATGAACCCGAGAAAAGTGTGTGTCAAGGTGTACCATAAAGTTTCTCTCAATGAGATACGACTCGAACCACTTGAGAACAGTCCCTGAAAGGCCAAGACTTTTGAGTCTGTTTACAAGGATCAAAGATCAACAGTATCAAAAGCTGCAGCTAGATCTAGTAGAACTAGTATTGAGATCTGACCTGAATCCAAGGCACATCTGACATCATTAACAATTCTTAACAAGGCTGTCTCAGTACTGTGGTTCGTTCTAAAACCAGACTGGTTTATCTCAAAAATGTTGTTTTGAAAGAGAAACTCTGCTCAGCTGAATAAATCTCAAGTTTTTCTAAAACCCATTTAACATGGCAAAGTTGGACACAGGTCTGTAGTTATTAAAAAAACTGAAGGGTTTAAATTAGTTTTCTTGAGTAATCGGTTTCACCACTGCCGCTTTTAAAGGCAGAGGAAAATGTCCGCCTGGTAGAGAGGAGTTCATAATATTTAAACTCTCACTCAAAAAGACCTGTAAAAGGATTTCAAAAAGTGAAATAGGATGAAGTCTAAAACAAGTTGTTGGATTAATTTGGGAGAAAACTCACCAAGTGTTGCAGTTTTCAACCGGTCAAAACTGTCCAGTGCTTCCTCAGGTAAAATCAAGCCATCATTACCAATAAAAAGGCTTTTCTGTCCTTTTATGATGTTCAATCTGACAGAATGGATCTTGCTCATGAAGGTGGTCTGCAAAGTCCTCACACAATGAGGCAGAGGCTGGCATTGTGTTTTTATTCACATTTGAGTTGATTAAAGATTCAATTGTAGTGAAGAGGACTCTGGGGTTATTTTTATTTACAGATGATGTTTGAAAAATATGAATTTCTGGTCTGTTTACTGTTTGATTATATACGTTTAGTTGGTTCTATAGTTGATAATTTATTTCAAGTTTGTATTTTTCTCCGAAGTCTTTTGGCAGATCTACAGCATCTCTTCAATTGTTTAATTTCATCAGTTCTCCAAGGGGGTGTGGCTTTGATTTTTATCTTTTTAGATTTTAGTGATATACCTACAAAATCCTTATTTTGACCTTCAAAGCCCTCCATAACCTCGTCCCTCCATATCTGTCTGACCTCATCCATGTTTCCACTCCCACCCGCTGCCTCAGGTCTGCCTCCTCACTCTAGCTTGTTGCACCCACCACATGGCTCGTCTCCATTGGGGTCAGAGCATTCAGCCATTCTGCCCCTCAGCTCTGGAACTCACTTCACTCAGGTCTACGGATCATTGACTCAAAACCCAACTCTTCAGACAAGCATATCCACTCTAATTAATGTTTTTTTTCAGCTAATTCTTCATTCTTTTAATTGCATTTAATTGTTTTGTATCTAAAGGTGACCTTATATGTCTGACGTCACCTGAATAACAGCAGAGTTCTGACCTGCAGACAACTTGACCTCAACTTTCACCGAGCTGATATCAGCTGAAGGATATGGGACTGGAATCTACGTTCGCAGACATAACATCGAAGCAGAACTATTAACTCTGTTTGTACCCAGAAGAACGGCTGATAATCAGCAGAAGACGAAATACCAACCTTGGACAATCGACAGATTATGGACCCTTTTTATTTCCTTACAGCATTATTTTTTATTATAAAATAAATAAAAATAAAATACAAAAAATATTTAAAAAGTAAACAAATGATTAATCACTTATTGAAAATTGTTGAATTGATTGGCTTTTAATGATATTACTTCACTTGCTCCAAAAATTGATAAAATTGATTCAAAATCTTTCCTAATGTAGCATAATTTTGCACATGTTTTTAACTTTTGATACTTGATGAAATTTGCTATGCAGTACCTGAACAGTGTTGTGTCTGTCTGAATGACTTTCTTTATAACTTAATCTGCATATATTTCAGATGCTGCATTTGCTATGTTGATTTCTAAAAATAGTTATTTTGACGCAATACTTAAGTAATTCATCCTGTCATGTGCTTTTTATTGATATCTTATGATTTTAATTCTGTCTGATAAAACCTAGGAACCGATATTGATAAATCATGGGACAAAATGGTTATAGTATAACGGGTGGATTTTATAAATTCGCTTTTTTCCACTTTCTTCAAGCAATATTTATTAATATGTCTAATTATCCTAAGTTTGATTAGTTACTGTATGAATGTACAATCAGATGATTATATTGCTTTTAGTATTATTTCTACTAACTGGCTTGAAATAAATCATTTGAAATCAAAATAAAAAAACCTTGTGTGTCTTGAAAGGCGCCATATAAATAAAATTCATTATTATAATAATTATTTTTATTATAATTACGACAAATTTATTCACAGAGGCCAATGAATCTCAAACAAAATTAATTTCACTTAAAAAACATAATATTTACATCTGACACTGAAGCAATCCAATAATAAACTCAAGAGGGGCTATGGAAAAAAAAATCATGCCTAAAATGTAAATTTAAAAATCAATGAATAATTAAACTAAATTAAACTTGCAAACATTTGTGAACATAACACGAATTTGGAGTTGACCTCCTTTCTCTCCTCAAACTTCAGGCAGCCATCAATATCAGGGATGAAATGTCCAAGAATGTCTTAGAACATCCTTCTGCCCCAGTGAATAAGAAACAGCTTAGAAGAACTCTTAACTGGACCGCTCTGTGTCTGGAGTTTTAACACAAGTTCAGCCAGTACTTAGTGATATTCTGAGTAAAATACTCTGAGTCCAGCTCCCATAGTATCAGTCCTAGTATAAATGACCACTTTGTTAATGATGCCTACAAGCCCTCAGGAGTACACCCATGTTGTTGCCCCCTGAAACCTAAGTTCGCTGTAGGACAAAAACCGAGTAGCACCGTGGTTTAACGCTGAAACTCGCCTCTTCTAAACAAGAAACCCGTAAGTTGAAAGAGAATGGCGCCGCTTCTCCGGTTCAGAGAGCAGTCTCTACATCTGGAAACATACTTATTAAATTATAAAAAGTTTCTTACGCAGAGCTAGAAGCCAGTACTTATTCAACCTTATCAGAGAATGGAAATAATCCAAGATTTCTTTAGCACTATTACAATTACCAGAGTCAGAGCTCAGTAGAACCACACATGTTCCTGTTTCTCTCAGCTCTGATGATTTTCTTTTACATTTTTCCATAGTAAAATCTCAAATATTAGACATAAGTTAAATCAAGTTATTCCTACAATCAGCCCAGAACAGGCTGAAGTGGTAGGTAGAAATGTGGAGGCATCCATAGAAAACTCTCTGTAACATTAGACTGCTTCACCAAGTGATCATGGAAATAGCATCACTGCCACGCCCTCCAAATCTCAACGTGTCTGTTAGACCCAATTCCCACTCAGACTTTTAAAGAAACTTTTCCTCACTAATGATCCCATATTAACAATGATAAATACTTTCTGAAACGGTTACGTGCCACAGTCTTTAACATGCAGTTGTTAAACCTCTTCTGAAAAAGCCCAGTTTGGATCCTAGCGCAGCACAACTATAGACTGGAGCATCAAACCTGCCTTTATTTCTAAAATCCTAGAAAGAGTTGTAGTTAAGCAGCTTTACTGCCACCTACAGGACAACAGCCACTTTGAAGACTTTCAGTCGGGGTTTAGACCCCCACCACAGTACGGAAACTGCACTAGTTAGAGTCTCTAATGACTTATTATTGGCCTCAGAAAAGGACTACTTTCTATTCTTGTCCTGTTGACCTCAGTGCAGCTCTTTGACACTCATCGACCACGGTAGTTTACTCTTACAGACTAGAGCAGGACATAGGGATCAGAGGATCTACTCTCCAGTGGTTTAAATCCTATCTGTCCCATAGGTATCAGTTCGTTAATGTAAATGGCCATTCCTCTCAGTGCACTCGAGTCAACTATGGAGTCTCACAGGCTCAGCCTTGGGACCGATCCTGTTTACTTTTTTATATACTACCCTCTAGAAACATAATCAGGAAACGACACATTAATTTCATTGTTATGCCGACGATACGCAGTTGTATTTATCCATGAAACCTGACCAGAATGACAATATAGAGAAACTGGGAATGCCTACACATCAGAGACATCACATCTGGATGACAATTAATTACCTCCTCTTGAACCCAGAAAACCGGAGGCTGTCATACTTGGACCTAAACTCAGAGATGCTCTGTCAGCTCAGATAGTCTCCCTGGATGGCATAAGTATAGCCCCCAATTCCACAGTTAGAAACCTTGGGGTTTTATTTGACCAGTATTTATCATTTAAGGCTCACATATCTCAGGCATGTAGAACTCTTTTTCTGAATATCATAAGATCAGAAATAAGAAGTCCTCTGTGCTTGTTCAAGCAGAACGCAGCAGTTAGATTGTTAGCTGAACCAGCAGAAGAGATCACATCACCCTGTAAGTTAGTTTCACTTCACTGATCCCAGCTGATTTCTAGAATCAAGTTCAAGATCCTCCTGTTAACCTATAAGGCCTTTACATGGAATGGCCCCGTCCTATACTAAGGACCTCATAGTCCCTTTCCATCCAATCAGTACACTTCACTCACTAAATGCAGGACTGCTTGTGGTTCCTAGAATTAGTAAAAGTACGGTTGGAGGTAGAGCGTTTAGCCACCAAGTCCATTTTATGAAATAAGCTCCCAGCTCAAGTAAGAGAGGCCGACTCAGTTTCTACATTCAAAGTTAGACTGAAAACATTCCTCTGTGGACAGGATTATTATCAGACTAGATAGTATTCAGAGATTATTTAACTTAATGTTAATTTGTTTAAATTAAACTTAATAGCAATAACTATTTCTTTTAAAAGGCTGCTAGAAGTTGAAGCTGGGGTAACTATGGTGCTCTGGGGTTCTGTCCTCTTTTCTTTTCTACTTCTACCCTTCCTCTCCTCCATTCCTGATCATAATTTATCATTTAGTTCTCCATGCCTCTGTTTGGTACAGTGCGATTCATGTATTGTCCCTCTTTTCTTCTCCCCTCCTGGGGAGTGGGAGTGCTTCCAGATTCCAGTTGGCTCATTCGTGCTCCTGTACCTGACCGAGTACCTCGTCTCTGCTCCTGCTCCTACACCTGGCTGTGGATCCTGTCTCCGGCTCGACTCGCGCCCCTGACTGCCCCCTCAAATCCATCTGGATGAAGCTCGTCTGCTGGACTTTTATATATGTAGTTGTAGATTTAGATAAGTTAATTCTTCTCTATGAGTTCTAGTAAATCGCCTGTCCGTCCTGGGGGAGGATCCCTCCTTCATGTGGACACCCCTGAGGTTTCTTCGTTTATTTCCAAAATCCGGTTGTTGTTGTTGTTTTTTTGGAGTTTTTCCTTACGGAGAAAGGGGGTCTAAGGGCAGGGATGTCCAGTTTAGTTTAGTCAATTTAGTATTTTCCTATTTAATTTTATGTATTCATAATCCTTTTTCAATTCATGTTTCACTTTTTCAATTACAGATACGAAGCCCATTGAGACGACTGTTGTTGTGAATTTGGGCTACACAAATAAAATTGAATTGTTCGTTTCAAACACGGCCGTAGACAGAAAATCTTCCAGTGAAACATCAGAAAGTTCTTCACCTGATCCGTTCTTCTCATCCTTCAGGAAGTTCAGCTTCTTTACTGACCTCAGAGTCTGCAGACCATAGTTTGGATTTTCCAGAAAACCCCACAGGTAAAGACATTCTGAATCCTGCAGGTTCTGGTTTCCGCTCAGGTCCAGTTCTGTCAGATTAGACGGGTTTTTCTTCAGAGCTGAGCCCAGAGCTTCACAGCTGATCTTTGACAAACTGCATTTCTCCAACCTGGAATCAGACAGAAAAGTGTGTTCAGGAGCAGTGATGCAGCTGGAGGTTCAGGAACCAAACAGATTTTAACCAGATTTTTAAGATCATGATTGAAACAGATCAGTTTCATATCAATCATCACAGAGGAAGAAGAGTTTTTTACATCCTGTTGGACATAATACTCTAAAACTACAGGTTTTTTATGAAGTCTTAACAGTTGCTGTAGGCAACAACCACGACAGACACAACAGAGTAACAAGACAACTTCTATCAATGCTTCCATCTCTTTATTCCTTTCTTTCCACTCTCCCAACACACCCGTTATATCATCTCGCCTCTCCATCTGCCCAACAACACTCTCCTGATTTAGGAGAAGTCCTGAGACCACCTGCTAATGCTACAGTGGGGGTGAAGATGGAGAGGTAGTGGGGCAACATCCCCAGAATAAGGGGGTGTAGCTGTCAGGTCTCTAGAGGATTAAGGCCCCTGAGATGCTGCTGTGCATCACCCCAGTGATAGTCCAACTTAGAATCCTTGGCTTGGCCTTTTTCCTTTTCGGGCTATACCCCTGAAACCAGGTCCGCTACCTTGAAGTCTTTATGGCTGCATTTACACTGCAGGTCTAAATGCCCAAATCCAATTTTCTGACTATATCCGATTTTCTTGATGACCTGCTTAAATCATATTTTAAAAGTGACCCACATCGGATTTTTTGCATTTACACTATACAATGCTGAAACTATCAAACGTAGACGTTCTGAGGACTATGTAGCAGCATTTCCGCCTCCTGCGGTCCTCCTTTGGATGCACCATGGTTCGTCGAAACTTTCCCGGGACTAGCTTTGTTATCAGACCGGCAGCCAGATCGCCAAAGGCGGAGGTGCTGCTACACAGATCTGAGAAACTCTAAACCAGTGTTTTTCAACCAGTGTGCCGCGGCACACTAGTGTACCGTGGGAGATGGTCAAGTGTGCCATGGGAAATCACCCTAACTAACTGATCTAAAAACATTTCCCAGGAAACAAAATCCAGGACCATGCAAGAAACGCTGCAATCTGCATCCTGGCTGAACGTAAATATGTGGGAATAACATCAGCCTTTATTTTGTCGGGACACAACTGGAAACACAAATCCACGTGATTGTTTGAACAGTTTCTAAGGACTGAGCGACATTTATTTCGGCTCCGAAAAGTTCACACACACCGCCCCAAAGCCGCTGTGTGCAATTGGTCGCATTTTGCGACCAAAATTTGAGAGTGTGCGACTGAATTTTACATCCAGTCGCACATGTGCGACCAGTAAATTTGCCTCCCCTACCCTACGTATTTTTTTATACATTAAATGTAGAAGGGGCACGTCAATGATCAATGAAATAATCTGAGACGCGAGCGCACACACACGCAGGCAGACACACACACTCGCGCACATACTCATGAAACGCGAGCACACACTCTCGCGTGATGCCAGTCTGTGAGGCGGCCACTGCGTGTGAGAAGAATAAGTCACTGTAAGTGGCTAAAATATGTGGAGGGGGCGGGGCCTAGAGATATTCGCGCGCGCGTAAACATCTGTGGGAAGGAAACGGAGACAAATATAGTCACAACCTGATATGTGCGTCTGAGCTATGGGTAAGTGAACTATTGATTCGTTCTTCCGACCTGCGGCTGGTGTACCAGTGCCAGAGTGTACAGCAGGGGTCTCAAACTCGCGGCCCGCGGGCTATTTGCGGCCCCCAAGATGATATTTTGCAGCCCCCGCCTTAAATGAAAATTTAATGTTACTGCAGCCCGACAGTTTTAATGAATGACACTTTTTCATTGTCGTGCACGGAGATGACCAACCAGTCACAGTGGGGTAAATGACTGTTGGGGGCGGGACAATGACGGGGCTTGAAAGCAGGACACCTGACAGCCCCCTCCCTCCCCAGACCACATGAAGGAGTTCCTTACTTTCCTTCTTAGAACGTATCTATTCGCTCGTAATTTTCTAAATACATGCAGTCCGTGCTGAACTTTTCTCTGGGTCTCACAGAACCGGAAGAAAGGTTAAGTTTTGGTTACGGTTACGGCGGCGCATCAAACGGTTTATGCACGGCTGTTACGGCAGCACATCGCTCCCGCGGGAGTCGGGTCAGCTGAGGAGAATAATTGTCCCCCAGGCACGTGCGTGACAGCTAACGGGGCTTGAACTTTAAACACGTGCGGGCAAAAACAACATTAGTTTTAGACACACTGAAAATAGGTGGGGAAAATGCAACGATAGACGTGTTTGAGATGAACCGGCACCTCGCCTGGATCGTTGGGGAGACCAACGATGATTGAGAGTTGATGTTGGAGCAAAAACAAAAATATACGTCTCACACCAGGTGATCTGTGCAGCGTTGAGTCCACCTGGGTGATCTCAAACACGCTTATTGTGCATCTTGGCTGCACATATTTGGTGTCACAAAGATAAATTTCCATCCATTTTCTTAAATGTGACACTGAATTTGAAACAGCACATTGTAATTTCTGCATCTATTATTAAAGTATTTATTAGTAATACAGTGGAAATTAGTAGATTTGGTTAGCATGTTGATTTACGGTATGCGCCCATAAATTTTCTGGTTGTGCCCCTAAAATTTTCAGTTGGGGGCCACAGTGCTCCTAGTGAAAAAAGTTAGTCTGGAGCCCTGCTGTGTCGGCTTGAGGCCAGCAACAGCCACAGCTTCCTCACACAACTCTGTTGATGCAGCTTCAATGCTGTCGGTGCGCATTTTATGTTGCTGCTTTCGTTGTTTTTCCCTTCCGTCATCTTTGTTTGAATGTGTATTCTTCTTTGTCTGCCCGCAACAGCCAATCTCGCAACGAGCGCCCCCTATCGACTCTCCGAAGAATTGACTTACCAAAGGATGGTTAATATAACGTTTTACAGTCTTTAAACGTAAAGAAAAGGTCGATACTTGACGTGTCGAGAATGTATTGCAGGACTAAATATCGCGATATATCGCCATATCGATATTTTGGCACACCCCTAGTCTGCTCTGCAGCCACGCTTTCTCACACGCAGATGTTGGCCTTTTTCCGAGCATTGGACACGTCATTCTGATCCATCAGGTCGCTAAACTAGAATCTATTGCTTAGAGGTTCTGCAGAACTTTAGCCCGCTTTGCCGATAGCATTTGGTTGATGTTCCGTGTCAAATATTGATCAAAATAAATGCTCACAAACCTGTGTTAAAGTAAAAAAATACAGCACGTGTTTTATTTCTGGTCTCACTCCAACACACGCCTGAAGGAAGGCAGGGGGAAAAAACCACAGACACATATGAGACCATGCTGCAGCATGTTAGCTAGAGTCCTGCTATATATAACACACATACTTGATTACTTCCAGCAGTGCATTTACCCTTAACAACATTTTTCACACGATTAGCAAAAACAAAAATGTTGTGGGGACAGTTTTAACTTATGAACATTGTTTTTCTATGTTTTAAACTTTAACTAAACTCTCTTTTCAGCCAAACTAGTGAGAGCAAAGTATATCGCTTACCTCCTCTCTGCAGTCCTCACGGAGACTGAGGGGAATGCCGCGAAAGAACAGGAAGTAGCGAACCATCAAAATAAAAGTCTCTGCTTAGAACAGCCTCATCCAAACAACAAAATAAAGACAAAAAAGGCGATGTTGGTGAGATCAACATCAATTTTACATGGGCTACACTACCAACGAAGCAAGCTGCTTCTCGCTGAGATCTTGTTGTTTTGTGGAGAGTAGAGTTCCTCAAGGAGGCTCCGCGTTCACTGCTGCCATTTAGCGGTCGGACATTTAAATTGGAAAACTATGGAGTGATATTTCTGCCACAACGTTGCACACAAAACTTTCTAAGTTGCAAGTGAAAATATTGATTTTTTTTTCTTTGCTTTCAAAAATTTGGTGCTTTTATCCAGGTTCATAGGTCTTTTATAAAGGTAACTTAAAAATATAAAGGGAACAGTCAACATCGTCTGATTTCCAAAACAAATATTTTTCATTTTTCTTTTTTTTACTTGTCCTGTCCAACAGCTGGGCAGACAGATGAGAGCTGAAGGCCTCAATGACTATGGCCCAGTGCCCCTCATGCCAGTCATAATGAAGGGCTTTGAAAGGCTGATGCTCCCGCACATCAGAGACCACCTCCCCACTGACTTGGACCCTCACCAGTTCACATACCGCAAGAACAGATCCACAGAGGACGCCGTAGCCATGGCTCTCCACTCCGCACTGAACCACCTGGAGCAGCAGCAGAGCTACGTCCGGATGCTCTTTGTGGATTACAGTTCTGCTTTTAACACAATAATAATGGACAGACTCTGCAATAAACTGCTCACTCTCGGCCTCCCACCCCTCACATGCAACTGGATTAACAACTTTCTCACAAACCGATCACAGACTGTGAGACTTGGCCCCCATCACTCCTCCACCCGAACACTGAGCATCGGCGCCCCACAGGGCTGTGTGCTCAGCCCCCTGCTGTACTGCCTCTACACTTATGACTGCAGTCCGGCCCACAACAACAACTGCATCATCAAGTCCACGGTGGTCGGACTCATCCCCAGGGGGAATGAGTCTGCCTACAGAGAGGAAGTCCTGAAGTGACCACCTGGGGCCTCATTTATAAACGTTGCGTACGCACAAAAGAAGGCGTACGCCACTCTCTACGCAATAGTTGAGATTTATAAAAAGCAAACTTGACGGGAAAATGTGCGGTCCTTCACGCTCTGACCCAGGCGTACGCACAAAAACGGGTGAAATGAGAAACGGAGACACCGTCGGCAGATGGAAGAAACACGTGAAAGTGACAATACTGAGTCTCATAAATAACATGAAGACTTCACAAACCAAGTCTTACAATTAACAGCCTACACGAACACCCGTTTGATCGATCAGCAGTGAAACAAACAAAAAGATCAAACGAAAATTACAACAGAAAATCAAATGAACACTTATTTGGAAAAAGAAAAGTGAAATATGTTCTACAATATTTGCATGTTGTGCAATTCATCCTCATAAATAATATAGTTAACAGAACGAAATAATGTACAAAACTGATATTCTTGTCAGTGTGTCCGTCTGGCGGAGCAGATAGGTGCGGGCGTGCGGACGGATGGACAGACGTACTAATTGTCCACTGGGGAAAGTTGTTTTCATATTAAAACATTTCTTCATAACATATGGAATTATGGTATTCATGCATATGCCTTTAGTTTGTTTTATTTTTGATAAAACAATATATGCAGTATGTCTCAACCATTCAGAAAGCAACAAGAAATTACATTTACGCTGATCAATTTCCCATTTCCACGTGGATTATTACCGACATCTGTAGCTTGTCAGATGTAATTAAATAGAGGGAAATAAAATGCCCCATCACAATGCGGAATGACGCACAATGGCTGATCTTGGATCTTAGAAGATGTGGCAAATGCAAGAATTCGGAGAGAACGCATCTTTAGACAGCAAGACGACTTGCTGGCAAATGAGGACGAGTGGCTTATGAGCCGGTTCTGACTTCCTCGAGCCGTCCTGTTGGACCTCTGCGGGCTTTTGGGCCCGGCGTTACAGAGGAGCACTCGGAGGAACCA
>JAUDJI010000088.1:0-41568 GCA_037389245.1 Oryzias sinensis | reverse complement strand
AAAACGTAGAGGTGGTCCTTTGATGATGATGATGTGATGAAGATCAGACGCTGATGTCACTGATGTTCTGGCTGTTGATGGGCTGGATGTGGGTCCTGGTGGTGCTGAAGAATGAAAGATCCTTCTACCTGCAGTCATTCCTGAAGGAAGCTGATTGCAGCTGTTCTCTCCTGACAGATGGAATGATGGGAAATGAAGTTCATGTTGAAGTGTGGTCCAAGCAGAACAGAAAGGTCTCACCTCAAAGTCAGGACTTGGATCAGCTGCTGTTCTCTGGGAGCGTGCACGTGCTGCTGCATGTGCTTCTGTCATGGCGTTCTGGATGAGCTGCTGAGGTCTGTTTGCATCAAGACTCTCAGCTGCTTTAGTCAAACTGCTGAGCGATGGAACAATGGAGCCGTTTCTGAAGGAAGAGGATCAAACATGATGCTCTGCATCCGTTTGCTTCAGGAAGTGGAGGTTTTTTAGAGTCTCCAGACTGTTTCTGAACGGCCAAAGAAAAGCAGCTGATGTGGTTCTGTCTCCTACCAGCAGGGAGCGCTCTCAGCCGGACAGAACAGATCCTCAATGCTGCTCTGAGAAGGACTCTTCTGTTCCAGAAGCAGAGACTGTTCACATCCAGGAGAATCTGGACTCCAATGAATCCCAGAGAATCTCCTCTCTGCTGTTTGGACACTTTGACCAGCAGAGGGCAGCAGAACTTTCAGCAACTCTGGATCTGATCCCACAAAAACAATCCATGGATGATCAGATTTCAGAAGATTTGAAGGATCAAAGACAAAGATGTTCTGAAGAGAAGATGTGAGAAGAAAGTCCAGAATGAATCCACTCTGACTTCTCCTCATGTCTCTGAAGCTTGTGTCTTCATGTCTTCACCTCAGAGTTTCTTCTGGATTCCATGTGGATCAATAATATTGATCATGTTCTGTTGTCATTTTCCATCAGAACTTCAGGCTTTTCTCTGCTGATGATCTCTGAGCTGAACTTCTTGGAGGAATTCCTGAATCTGGGATTTGGAGCAAACAGTCAGAACAAAGGAGGTTTCCATTTCTTCTAAGCTCTGCCAGAAGAAAAGAGCTGAAGCTTGAAGCTGAAGCAGCATTTGCTCAGAGAATCTGTCCTCCAGACCAACAAGTCCCACCACAGCCTTGAAGACGTTTCCAGAAGCAGCAGCAGACTGTGTTCCCATGACGACGCTGAAGTCAGCTGCTGCTCTGCAGGAGAAAGTCTGCAGCTCCTCAGTCAGGAAGCTCTTTCAAGCTCGTGCACATCTGTCAGTGCAGCAGCAGAAAGCCTGTTTCCCTGCAGGAAGTCTGAGACTTTTCAAAGTAAGAGCCTCATGTTGGCAGAGATGGGTTGGATTCTTTGACGCTCCAGTGTCTTTTGGATTCAGGATGAGTTCATGCAGATCTAGAAATCCCACCATGATGATCATCCTTGAGGAATTTCAAAATAAAAGACTTACAAACACTGCTGGATGATAAATACATTTACTCTTTATTTTCTGTCAATAAATCATATTTATCAATAAATCCTTGATTGTAAATGATGGATCTAAAGTTGAAAAGAAGTCAAAGTGCTGACTCAGCACAGATCAAAGGAGACACAGATGATTTCCTGGAATGAAGAAAACATCAAACATCATGATGTGATCTGGAACTGAGCTGTTCTTCAGAAGATCCTCCCAAACATGGAAACTGTTGCTGCAACACGTGAAGGTTTGGTTCTGTTGCTAGTGAGATCTGATGGATCAGAACCAGACTTCCGTCAGCTGGAACTGTAGCTTTTTCCAGTTCCAGTGTGGCTTAATGGACAAGGCGTCTGAGTCCGGATCAGAAGATTGAGGGTTCAAGTCCCTTCATGGTTGGATTTAGATAATGTTCTTTTCCAGAGAACTTGGCATTTAGCAGTCGGGGGGAGAGAGGAACTTTCTGACAGGAAACATAGTAAATTATCTGTGTTAGAGTTAAATAATTATCATTTGCTTGCACACTATAATCTCCATAATATGTTTGTCTCATTTCTATCTTTCAGTAAGAAAACAATGACCTGAAAAGCTCTGATTATACAAGAATATGATGTTCTTGTTTCTGATTAAATGACCCACATTCATGTCTGCAACCTTCAGTTTCCAATAAAAGAAGACTCCATGCACTAGGATGGCAGAACTCCTCTGTGACAGTTCGCGCTGTCACAGACCGATTCTCCTTCTGCAGAAGTCTAGCAAAAGTTCTCATCTCCTGTGTGGTTCTTCTCTTTATTAAGGAAAAAGTCAGAACCCTGACATCTTGGTGCCGTGACCCGGATCTCAACATACCCACCGGTGCTGGACTGAGGATGACGCGGACAATATAGGCAGTCCGGAAGAAAGTCCCGGGGGATGAATTCTTCGCCGGGCCAGCGTCATAGGTCTAACCCTCATCTACCAGCGGTGGCTTGACGAGATCCGACCGGAAGAAGTAGTTGTTAAACTAGAGACAGTATGAGTGAGATCATGCAGCTGCGCGTGCCTGAGTGAAGCTCTGTTGTTGCAGTAGGCGTGCGTGTGCGTGTGTGTGTGTGTGTGTGTGTGTGTGTGTGTGTGTGTGTGTGTGTGTGTGTGTGTCTGTAAAAAATAAAAAGATGACTAACAGACAGAAAGATAATGCTAAGTTAACTAGTGGTTAAAAGGGTTTAATTAAAATTTTTTAATTTAATTTAAAAACAATCCAAAAGAATAGAGGCTTCAAAATACATTAAAAAAAGGCCCCATAGTCACTTTACAGCATTAAAATCTTTAATGTCAAAAAAGAATCATCATTTCTGAAATACAATTGGTCTCTTCCAGTCTTTGGCACAAGTTTCTTTTGTGTGTATGAACATGTCCCTTTTGTGGCATTGACTCACCCAGTCAGCTCTCTACATCTCTGCATGTAGGAGACCATGGCACGCCCCCTTCCACTGCGTGGTTCTACCTGCACTTCTTTAGACTCAAAAATATTAATTAATGGTTGGTAATAGGATCAAATCCCTTCTTATTATTATGTGCTGCAAAAAGAAGTCAGGTCGGGTCAAATTCAAAGATGGGTCCTCAGTCATCCAGCCCGTCAACTCTCCCTCACAAAAAAGAGTCTCTGGGCACCCCATAGTCGAATAGAAGTTCCTCATTTACAGCCAGATCCCTCATGGCCCTGAAGAAAATGACAATCCTTGCCCCTTCAGGAAAGTTCATTCTGCATGCCACCGGTCTGACATTGGGCCTCTTTTTGGAATGATTGATGACACGCCCAAAGGTTTCCATGTCTGGGTGGCAAGGACATGAAGTGTTGCTGGCATCAACACAGAGGTCCTCATTTCCGTCTTTGAAAAAAAATACGTAGCCCATCCCGTCTGTCTTTGCAGACATTCTCTTCCTCCCTTCAGCAGCAGAGATGACTTCTCCATGGTAATCGCAAAGGATGGCGTTTTTAGGAAAGTTTTTTGTGATCACCCTCCTGCAGATTAAAGATGAACATAGAATTGTCAGCCCTGTTCTATTGGATTTTCTTGCATGATTTATCAAAAGCTAAAAGCCAAAATTATGTCTTTGCCTTAGTCCAACACCTCTCCTTACCTTTGCAGCCTTGGGAGATGGTTCCTACACCACCAGAGTATTTCCCACTTTTGTGTTTCTACCAGTCTCTTCATTTTTGGATTGGACTCCTCCTTCTTTTTTGGAGGCTGCCACTTCTCGTGATGGACTTTGCTGAGGGGGCAGTTGGAGTGCCACTGCTCCTTTTCAATAAGTCTCTGTACCTTGCCTTTGGTAGGCGGGCGCCTTGTCCATTGACCTGTAAAGCAGATCAATTATTATTATCAATGATTATTATTACAATCTTCATATGTAATGCTCATATTCACTTACCCAGCAGATGAGTCTCCCTCATCTTAAACTGCTGAGCTCTCCACCTGTCGTACAGAGACCTGTCCTCACTAAAGCCAGCTTCCTGTCTGGAAACCTTGTTTGGTGGCTTTCCATTTCAAAGTGACGGGGAAAGCTCTTCTCCACACAAAGCTGCGAAGGTTTCTGCTGGACAAGGAATTAAACTTCGTGACCTTAGCGATCTTCCTCTGACTCATCGGACGTCCTAAGAAAAAAAAGGACATGAATTTGAAAAACTGCCAACATGTCTACAAAATGATTGATGGTTTTCGCATGTCACCACCCATACCCTCAGTCCCCCAGCTGCAAGACGTTAGCCATGTTGACAAAGCTAACCGGACCTCGCATGCGGTAGTGGGCCTGTGCCACTTTGTCCGTGTGGCCCAGGTAATGGGCTTTACCACTCTTTTGTTCATCCGTGAGATTCGCGGCACATTCTGTCTCCATCGCACGGCGTATTTCCTGGCTGGTCACGTTTGGGCATTTATAACTGCAGTAATAAAAAGAGACTGACATTTGTTTTAGCTCAACAGTGTAAGCCAACCCCTACAAATCTCTGTCTAAAAAGATGAAATCCTGATGATGCTAATTTAACTAGTAGTGGTTAGAATTAGAGTACCAATTAAAACAAAAAATAAATCTAGATGAAAAAGAATCAATGATTTACCTTTGAAGCTTGAAAATATATCCAAAAAAGGCTAACAGTCATTTAGGGCATTTATTTTAAAAAGGAGTTTTATTAATATATACTTACAACTCATGTAAGGCGTCTCATATCATTTGTGGTGCTGATGGGCTTTCCATTTTAGCCAGGAAGAGCCTCTCTTCACCAGTGTCTTCATCCATCATCCCTGATGTAGTGGAATAGGATGGACACGTAGTATGATGATAAGCTGCAGGAAAGAGTGGAAGAAATGAATGAAGGACACAGAAAAACAGGTATGCATACAGTTCCTCATTTTATAGTCAGTTACCTCTTGGCTTCTTCCTCCGTCAGGCAAGCGGCGACCTGGCTGTTGGCACGTCTATAGGACTTAACAGCCTGGCAACCATACATTTACGCTCTGCCTCTGGACCCATTCTACAGACCTGAGATAAAACCATTGAAGACATTAGCAAACTGAGCAATCACACTTCTCTCTAAAGATAATGAAATGACTCACGCTAGTCCCTCCCACAACCCCAGGCCACTGGTAGTGGCCGAAGATGAGATAGCCTGCTTAATGAAATGCTGATAAGCGTGTCTTCTCTTAGTCTGTCACATCTTCCCCCCCCTCAACAGGCGACCCAACATCCCCAGGGTGTGTCCTTTTTGCTACGCATGAGACCAGGCAGAGCTCATGAACTCTTTTTTTGGGGCCAACAAAGTAGCCATGTCTGAAAAGACCAAATGAGAGTTGTTATTACTGACATAGCTTTGAAAAGAGGATAGAAATGGGTATTTATTTTCGGCCAAAAGCTGATAGCACACCTGAGGTCAGCTGGCTCTTTGAGATAGGCTTCGCTTAGAACAGTCAGTAATCCATAAAAATAAATGCTTTGGAATGATGAAACACTCTGTGGCCTGCAGGTTAGTCTGGGAACTATGAACTGGATCAGGCTCTTGATGTAGTTTATCCTTGTTGCTGAGACTGTCCAACGTTCTTCAGGCTAATGAAGTGTTCTCCAACCAGAGTAGTGTTGTCCGCGAAGTCAGTTTGATGGCATCATCCCCATTGAGCTAGACTGCATGTTACTCTGAAGACATTGTCACCTCTAGCCAGACTGAAAGGGAGTAGATATGGTTCTAAAACAATGAAAAAACCTTCTCACTCTACACCTACGACTGCACCTCTACTTACTCCAACAACATTATCATCAAGTATGTTGACGGCTTAGCCGTCCTCCAGCTTTATCAGAGGAGGACGAGGTCTCTACAGAGACCTAGTACCTGGGATCACCATCACGGAGAGGACAGACCTTGTTCTCAGAAAAGCACCACCATCAGCCGCTCATCATCAGCAGGACTGTGGTGGACCGCTCTGCAGATCACTAACAGCCTCAGCTGGGAAAGAAACACTGTTGCCATAGTGAAGAAAGCCCAGCAGAGGCCGTACTTCATCAGGCTGCAGAAATGGCACAGTCTCAAGCGCCCAGTTCCCTCACCCAAGCCTAAGGGGAAAACTGGCAAACTTGTCACTGGCGGACTAACAGCCTGGTTTAGAAACACCATAAAGAAGAAGGTAACACAGAGGGTCATTAATACAGCTGGAAAAATTATAGGCTGCCAACCTTCCATCCATGGACACCAACATATGAACAGCGCTTTGCAGGGAGAGTGTCAAGATCATCAAGAGACAGACACCACCCGCTCACACACTGATCCAGTGTGTGGACTCAAACCTAACCTCAGGCGTAGCAGGCCTGAAGACATCCACGCACACACCACACTGCAGCTTCCACGACAGCTTCTTTCCCAACAGCAATCAGAATGCTGGCAAAGGGCATCAGAGAGGGAAGACTGGACTGAATCCTAATAAACAATAACTCCAAATGTGCAATAATTCTTCTGAACAGATGGGACGCAACAGCAATATTCATATTGACTCATATTTATATTTTTTATATACATTGTAGTCTTGTTGTCTAATTTGAACTTTATTCTATTTTTCCGTCCTTTCTTATTTATCCTGACATGAGGGATGCCAAAAGAAAAAGTTCTGATGTACGCATGTGCAAAGCGCCAATCAAACCTGGAATCTTCTAAACGCTTGAACAAATTATGTTTTTGGGGAATCTTACCTCTTGCTGGCAGTTTGGGATCTGCAGGATGGATGAGAGGTGATGCTTGAACTCCAGCAGCAGGGGGGTCTCTGGTGGGAATTTGGCGCCTGGGTGCACCACCTGTATGCGTTCTCTCAATGTGGAGGAGGATTGGGGGTGGCCTGAAAGTAAATTACATTTAGTTTAAACATGCAAACAGAGGAAAGCACTTTGTTTGTCTGTCGTCAAATGTTCTAACCTTTGCCAGGTGGGATCTCTCTCATCTTCAGGCTGTGATGGGACGTCACTGGAGGAGTCCTCAGCAGAAGTAGATGGCTGCTCAGCTCCTGCCTGGACCACCTGTCACCTCATCTTCAGCCTCCATCAAAGTCTGGAGGGAGGTTTGGATGAGGAACTCCCTCTTCATCATCTGCTGGACGAGAGCTCGTCTTGATGGCGCGTGTGGACACAGTCTGAACAGCTCCCTGTAGTCCCAGACTCTGCCCTGCTGGGTCCAGAGCTTGAAAGTTGGAGATCCTTGGCTCGTTGAAGCTCAGCCTGACGCTCTTCTGGGGACTTGTCCTTCATGCAGACTCGAGCAAGGTGTGTTGCGAGGGTTTCCGTGGGCTTAACACAGAGCGGGCAGTGGAGGATGAGACGGTCGGGCTTCCATATGGCAAGAGGTGAAACATTTAAAAAACAAGGGCTAAAACATTTAAATACAGACAACACTTCTCTTTTCTGAGAAAACATGCAGAGGTGGTTAACATGCTGAACCAACAGACAGGACTAAATGTACCCAAAGCAGGACTAAAAGTGGACCAAACAGGACTAAATGTACCCCAAAGCAGGAGCAAGTGGACCAAACTTTTAAACTTGCTTTTACTGCTAAAACCAGGATAAAACTCAAATTTAAACCAGAAAAAAACTTTCCTAAGTAATCCTTTAAAATTGCTTACTTGTTGGCAGGCATCATTTTAAAATCAGGATCTTTTCTGCCAAAGATGAGCTCTTTGGAAGAATCTTTGAGCAGACACAGCAGTGCTGTAAAATCAGGAATCAAATCAATAAAAAAGCCGTCAAGGAGAAAGATCTTGTCTGTAGTCAGCAGAAAAGGTCTGTGGTAGGAGTCAACCATGAGTAGGAAGAATGGGACAGCAGGAGAAAACTAGCTTCTTTTATGCTAAAAACCTGGCTAGTCAGGTCCAATGTGATGTAAATCTAAGGTAGGAGTGGTCAAGACTGAACCCACCAATGAAAAGTGAACTTCTGTTCACCTGGAAAGATCCTTCTTTGTCTGGCCTAGAGCTCGTAAAGAATTATTCATGGTGGGGAGAGGCAGAAGGTGTGACATTCAGCAGAAATTGAGTCAGAACGTGGCACTTTAAAACAAAGTTTGACTTTCTAACTCAATATGAATAGAAATATAATGTGAGCATTTGATGTTTTGTTTTGGATTCTGTGAGTAAAAACTGAGCAAAACATATTTTTCTTGGAAACAGACTTTCCTCAGAATCCAACCCAACATCCTTCTGTTTTGAGGCAAATTTCACAGTGCTATCCTAGGCACTTTAACATTGGGAGTTGGGTCATCTAGACCCACTAGACAGTGATCTGAACCTTTTTTCTTCAATGATTTGTGATCTTCTCTGGTGTCCATGGATTACATAAAATCTTTCCACCTTTATCCACCTTTGTCATGGTATTGAAGTACACGTCAAAAGTAAGGAATTGGGATCATCTGAGATAGCACAAGGGTTAAATGTTTCCAAAATAGAGCAGTCTGAATTGTGGACACTATTTTTAAAATCACTGTTTATGGGGTTTTATGGGACTTATTTTGTTTCACTGATCCAAAAACTCAACATCTTGTGAGCATTTTAACAAAATCTATTTTTTTCACCATTTAAAAACCACTTAAAAAGTGAACTTATTCTGTTCACCTGAAAGGTCCAATTTTAAATCCTAAATCAACCCATTTTAGTCCATACAATTGGAACTTCACTTTTGTCTGGCATGTGAAGGCTTTGTTCATGAAGGATGGCAGAAGATTGACATTCCAGCAAGTTGAGTCTACTACAGCAGAACAAAATCCTCTCATTTCCAATTAAAAGTCATTATTGGTACAAAGTTGAAATAGAGGTTTCCTTTTCATATAAACCTTTTTTGAGGGTGGAGCTGGGGCTTGACACAGAAAGTCTCACCAGAAAGTCTCTGAATGTTGTACATAAACATGATGATATGACACAAATACAACTGAACATATAGAGCAGGCGTGTTCATTTTCTTAAGGAAAGAAGACATAAAAACTCAGCTTACATGTTCTATTTCCCCCCTGAATGCAGTCCACAAGGAGGTCACCCTGTTTTTGAATTAAACCCATCTTCAAAAAACCACTGAGCATTTTTAGCAATTATAAATCGTTCCCAGTGTTTTTTAATTACGATATCATTTGTTTTTAAGAGATTTTCTGCAGCTGTAGCTCATAAGAATTTCACCTCAGAGCTGTGGTGCAGACGTTAGCCTCTCAGCTAATTTCCATATAAACCGTTTGTTGATTCTCTCTCCTTTAACTATAACACCTCTCTAAGCCCTAGCGACATTAGCACTGTAAAAAATCAAAACAACATTGGGGCTATCCAATATTGTACACTTTTGAGCCAGATACCAGCTCAGACAAGGGAACTCCAGGACATTAAGCCAGATCTGCGAGTATTTGTCTGAAGTGGATGCATCAAGTGGAGCGGAGTGAGACTTTGGCTCATTCATATGGCAGTTAGGCGTCAAAACCAAAACTTTTGAGACAACAGAGTTTCATCTTCTCTGATCCATTGAAGATTTGAATAAATACTCAGAAACCGTTTTTAATCTTATATTATTCTGTATATGTTTTATATTTTTTATTAATGTTTATAATAATGAGGAAAAATGTTTGATCTTAAAAGCCCATGACTTCCATTGAGCGGCTCTTTAACTTTGTTGACAACGCTAGGATAAATACATGTGGTCAGTCAAATCAGCCATAATTGTTTAGACCAGGGATCTGCAGCCTGAGGCTCCACAGCCACATGTGGCTCCTGACAAAAAATAAAAATGTTTTTAATTCAAACAAATATCCTATTTTGCGGGCATCACACACAAAACAGTCCAGATAGGGTCAAACTTTACTCAACTAAGTGATCTCTACTTAGTTGAATCTACTCTTGAAGAAGCAAAGTACATTTTACTGTGCCAGGCTCTGACTAGTACCCGCAATGCTTCAAGCAAATACTATCAAGCGTTGATGCGCACAATATTTTAAGAAATTCAGCATTTATGGCCGAATTTTTTTAGCGTATACAAAAAAATCAATTTGGTGTCGCACAATTTGGCAGGGCCTATATCATGCTAGCCATTTAGAAACTATTTTATATATAGCATAAAAAAACTTGCCCCTTTCACCCTTTCGTGGGTGGTTTCTCCTCAAGCTCGGGTCCTCTACCAGAGGCCTGGGAGCTTGAGGGTTCTCACGTACTCTTAGCTGTTCCTAGCACTGCGCTTTTCTGGATTGAGATGTCTGAGATCTTTCCAGGTATCTGTTGTAGCCACTCCTCCAGTTTGGGGGTTACTGCCCAGGTGCTCCAGTACCACAAGAACTTTCCCACTGTCACCTTCATTTTCAGGCTTTCTCCAGTTCTTCTCTAGTCCTGGTATTTCTCCAGTTTCTGTGTTCCTTCTTCCTGATCGTTCTAATAAAACACTTTCCATCCACCACAACAGCTTTCCTCTATTTCTTTATCACCACTACCAATGTCTGGTTGGTTCGCCATTACCATCCTATCAGTCTGGATCTGGAAGTCCCTGGGATTTTGCCCTTCATTCTCTACCATAGCAGGTGTTTCCCATTTGACTTGGGGTTTCAGTCCATATTCTGCACACATGTTTATATATATTATTCCAGCCACTTGGTCTTGGCGTTCCATGTATCTTTACCTGCCAGCATCACCCACCCCTGCGGTTATGTGCTGGATTGTTTTCAGGTGCCTCTTTGCACAGCCTACACCTTGGGTCTTGTCTGGTGTGGTAGATCTGAGCCTCTATTGCTCTGGTGCTCAGGACTTGTTCCTGAGCTGCCAGGATGAGTGCCTCAGTGCTGTCCTGTAGGCCAGCCCTTTCTAGCCATTAGTAGGACTTCTTGATATCCAGCCACTTCAGTTATGGTCAGTGGTACATCATGGGAGGGTTTGTCCTGCATGAGGATCTGTCCTCAACACCTTAATATCTGCTCTCCATTGCCTGAGACATTCACTGAGCACACTGTCAGTTGGGGCCTTGAGCTTGATGTACTCATACATCTTGGATGTTTCATCTTTCTGGCCTCCTAGCATACGGTCTCCAAGTTGCTGGTTTGGGATGGAACCCTCCATGCCATGGTGAGGCTTTAGTGTTTGGCATCCGTGGTCCTGGATCTCTTCCTTTAGCCATCTTAAATTTATTCCTGCAGGGTATCTGATAACTGGCAGTGCGTAGCTGTTTGTGCCGGGTCTTATTTTTTGCCGTGAGGCTGGCTTCTCAGGACTTACCTTACCCGTTGGGTATTTAAGCTGTTGCAGCTTTCCTTGTTTTCTCTCCAGGTTGCCATTTGCCTGTGGGATTCCAAGGTGCTTGTAACTGTTGTCCTCGATGTCTGCTATTGTTCCTTCTGGGAGTGGGGCCCTTCTGTGTGGACTACCTTGCCTCTCTTTGTCACCATCCGGCTGCATTTCTCGGGAGCGAATGACATCCCAATAGTAGTACTGTAGATCCTGGTGATGGTGTGGATAAAGGAGTCAATGTCACGTTAGCTCTTAGCATATAGCTTGATGTCATCCATGTAGAGGAGGTGACTGATGTTGGCCCCATTTCTGAGTCGGTATCCATAGCCCAGTCTTGTTGATTATTTATTGAGGGGTTCAGACCTATGCAGAACAACTTGAGGACAGAAACATCACTGTAGTATATCCCATTTGATGGTTGCCCCAATGGGGTGGCTTCCGTGGCTTCAAGGGTGGTTTTCCACAGCTTCATTGAGTTTCCTATGAAGGCTCTTAGAGTCCTGTTTATGTTGTACAGCTCCAAGCATTCGGTGATCCACGTGTGTGGCATTGAGTCATAGGCTTTCTTGTAATCAATCCAGGCTGTGCACAGGTTGGTGTGTCGTGACTTGCAGTCTTGAGCGACTGTTCTGTCAACCTTGGGGAGTTGGTGTTTTAGCTCCTCTGGAGTCTCTGCAATGCCTTTTCTGTGTGTTACTCATGAGTTGATCCATGTGCCTGTTATCTTGGTTGCAATGATGCCTGACATGAGCTTCCATGTTGTGGAGACAGATTATTGGCAGTGGTTGGATGGAACACCTGCACCCTTTGAGGGATCCTTCTGGATCCAGGATCGTTTGTCTGTTAGCATTAGGATGGAGTCCCATCTTAGCAACTGGTTCATTTCAAGTCAAAGTCAAGAAATTAAAACTTTATTGTCAAATGTACTGCATCCATAAGACATACAGCACAGATGAAATTCCTTTCCTCTCACCCCACAGTGCAAGCAGCATATAAAAAATAAATAAATAAACAGCTTAAAAAATAGATAAAAAGACAGCAATAATAAGAGAAAGAATAATAAGAAGAATAGTAATCTAAACAGTGCAGAGAGCAATGAGCTGGTTAAAATTAGCCAGTTTAAAATGACAACAGTGCTGAGAGAACAGTAAGTGGATGAGTTAGTGATGGCAGTCTTTGGTGAAAGTGGTGATCTGGACTGTTGTCAAGTTCAGTGTGGGCTTATGGGGCCAGTGGAGGGGCCCAGGGAGGCAGGAGGAGTTGGTAGCCCTTGCCAGCCTGATGGAAACTGTCGCCCAGGTCTGCTGGTTCTGGCCTGCAGACTTTGCAGCCTCCTCCCTGATGGCAGAAGGTTGAAGTGTCTCTGGGATGGGTGTGAGGGGTCCCCTGCAATCCTGGTAACTGCGGCGGGTGAGGCGGGAGGCGTGTTAAATGTCGAGGCCAGTAAGAGGACACCAACGATCTTCTCCAGCTGTTCTCACAATGTGCTGCAGGGATTTTCCGGCAGGGCATTACGGAGCTCCGTACCACGGCGGTGATGCAGCTGGTCAGGATACTCTCGGTAGCCCCCTTGTAGAGATCTGCATGATGGGGGGAGGGCTCTGGCCCTCTTCAGTTGCAGAGGAAGTACATGCGTTGTTGGGCTTTCTTGGTGATGCAGTATGATGTTTCCAAGACAGGTCGTGGAGATGTACTTGCAGGAACTTGGTGCAGCTAACCCTTTTCACAGCAGCACCATTGATGATCAATGGAGTGTGCTGGGTGGGAGTTCTCCTGAAGTCCACTACCACCATCGCTGTCTTCCTCACATTCCCAGATGGGGGTGTGTCTTTCACCACAGAGCCCAGCCTGTTCACCCCTGTGTTAATTTATTGCTGCCAGGCGCTCGTGGAGTGCTGTGAGCTTCTTTAGCCAGTAGGCATGTATCATGTCGGGGCCCGGTGCTGTCCAGTTCTTCATACCTGAGACTCTTTTCTTGGATGTCTGCCACTGTGATAGTTACTGGATTCTGTTCAGGGAGGTTGCTATGTTCTTTTCTCAGAGATAACCACTAGGCATTGCTGTTATAATGCTGTATCTTTCTCCATATACTTTTCAGTACTGTTCAGTTTCTAGCAGGTGAATCTGCTTTCGGCTGTTTGACCTGCCACTGGCGTACACTTTACGCCAGGTGATTCTTGAACAGCCTGTTTATCCGTCTGGCTTCGTGTCTCTTGTGTACCTCTTTGGCTGCTCAGGCTAGGAGCCTTTTGTTTGGCAATTTCAGGGCTTCAGGTATGGACATCTGGCTGTATCTCTAGTCTTGCTTTCTCATTGTACCTCTTTGAGCCTCCTGTCAGCTACTCACATCCTTCCAGGTTGCCTTGATTTTGGCCTCCTAACGTTCCTTCCATGTGGTGGGTATTGTTTTCTCCCCATGGTTACTCTTATAGCCAAGCATCTCAAGGATCTTTCTGCTGAAGTGTAAACCAGTTCATTGGTTTCCTGTGATGGTTGTGGTAGGTGCCCTCAATGCTTCATTCACAATTTCAAAAGTAGACTTTCAGGCGTTACATCCTTAACCGTTGTGGCTGGTGTGGGGTTGCCAAGTGTTCATTCAAGACATGATCTTGTCTTTCAGGTCAGTTGCTGCCTCGCTCAGGCGTAACTGAGTTGTTGGGGCTGTGTACCCAATGGAATTAGGAGTGTAGTATAGCCTGCTCTCTAACCTGTTGTTCTGGCTCTCCCGGGGTATTGCCATTGTATTGTATCGCTTCAATCTCAAGTTGTGATAGGAGTTGCCGCTTGTGGATGTTCAGGCATTGGGCTACCAGTTGTTTGGCAGTTAGCCTTGATTGTGAGTTTGAAGCATCCATTCATTCCACATTCTCTGCATGTAACCACGCTGGTTGGGATTACTTGAGGTAGTAACATTCTAACAGAACCCTTGTTCTCACTTTTCAGTCCATTTCCCGTTTTGTTTAGTAGCCACTTTCCATCCCAGGTGCTCTGGTCCCCAGCACCTAATACGCCTTGAACCTTGTTTTGGCAGGCGGCGATCTCAGGCTGGCATGACATGTGGTTCATTGTCTCTCATGTTTTGTGAGCGTGCGTAAAGGGTCTTGCCCAAGGACCCTCACTGGCTCGCTATTGTTATGGTAATTGCCCCCATTTACCATTGCCATTATATTGTTCATTCCGCCCTTGGGAATCGAACCGAGGTTTCCTGCATGACAGTCCTGCACCTTACCAACTGAGCTACCCATATATATATATATATATATATATATATATATATATATGATGATATATTACCTTTAGTACACTAAAGAACATCTCAGCTCTTTCTCCTACCCAGAAATAAGACGACTCGATCTCTGAGGCTCCGCCTTTCTCTTCTTGTGGTTGTCGCCCATTTCATGACATCAACCTAGGAGTCGGCGTTGGCAGTGTTTCTGCGTTTCTTCCATCCCAAACATTTGCAAAGATGGATGTACTTATTGACACAAAGCATTTGCTGATCACCGCTAGCTCCATTGAAAATGGGCGTGTCCTGTTAGCCTGGCGGTTTTCAGCTACAGGCTCTTCCTGGAGCTGCTCCTCACTTATGATGACGTCACAATGTGAGGACCCTCTTATTGTGAATTGGGAGGGGCTGGTGCTCAGAGGGTTTCAGAGGAATGCTGAGAGATGCGTGAATGGATCAAAATACCGCTGTGGATTAGTTTTGTGAGATTAACATTATATTACACTTTAAATTTTAAAACGTTGATATTGCATGTTATAGAGCAGGGTCGGGAACCTATGGCTCGCGGGCCATATGTATTCTTTGATGATGCATGTGGCTCTCAGATAAATCGTAATAAGCAAATGCTGCTTCGGCTTCAAGCTTCAGCTCTTTTCTTCTGGCAGAGCTTAGAAAAGGAAATGGAAACCTCCTTTGTTCTGACTGTTTTGCTCCAAATCCCAGATTCAGAATTCCTCCAAGAAGTTCAGCTCAGAGATCATCCTTGAAAAAGCCTGAAGTTCCTGATGAAAGAAATGACAACCAGTGCAGTCAATATTATTGATCACATGAATCCAGAAGAAACTCTGAGGTGAAGACATGAGGCACACAAGCTTGAAGACATGAGAGAAGTCCCAGAGTGGATTCATTCTGGACTTTCTTCTCACATTTTCCTCTTCAGAACTTTTATCTTTGTCTTTGATCCTTCAATCTTCTGAAATCCTGATCATCCATGGATTGTTTTTGTGGGATCAGATCAGAGTTGCTCAAAGTTCTGCCCTCTGCTAGTCCGTGTCCAAACAGCAGAGAGGAGATTCTCTGGGATTCATTGAGTCCGATTCTCCTAGATGTGAACAGTCTCTGCTTCTGGAACAGAAGAGTCCTTCTCAAACAGCGTTGGATCCTGTTCTGTCAGCTGAAGCGCTCCCTGCTGGTAGGAGACAAGAACCACATCAGCTGCTTTTCTTTGGCCGTTCAGAAACAGTCTGGAGACTCTAAAAGCCTCCACTTCCTGAAACAAACGGATGCAGAGCATCATGATCCTCTTCCTTCAGAAGCGGCTCCATTGTTCCATCGGCTCAGCAGTTTGATAAAGCAGCTGAGAGTCTTGTCTAAACAGACCTCAGCAGCTCATCAGAAGCGCCATGACAGAAGCACATGCAGCAGCATTACGCAGCCTCCCCAGAGAACAGCAGCTGATCCAAGTCCTGACTTTGAGGTGAGACCTTTCTGTTCTGCTTGGACCACACTTCAACGCATAGACATTTCCATCATTCCCATCTGTCAGGGAAGAGAACTGCTGCAATCAGCTTCCTTCAGGAATGACTGCAGGTAGAAGGATCTTTCATTCTTCAGCACCACCAGGACCCACATCCAGCCCATCAACAGCCCAGAACATCAGTGACATCAGCGTCTGATCTTCTCCATCATCATCATCATCAAGGACCACCTCTACGTTTACAATCAGTGGATTTCAGTCTTTCTGCAGCTTCTCATCAACTGGATTGTCAAATATTTTCATTCTGTTTTCTGTTTTTACTAAATGTTGAAGAAAAAATCTTTTCAGTTTTAAAGATAGAGACTAATAAAAATTGGAAAGACCCTGTCTGCTCTTGGGACCTGTGCAGGTGCATTGTGGGTAATGATGTTCTGTTTGGGATATTTGCTGGATTCTGGATGTTGACAGTTGTGTTGAAGGTGTGATTGTTTACCGTTGTGGTTTGGATGTTTGTTGTTGCTTTGGCTAGTGGAGTTCTTCATGGACAACATGATGCTCTGCTGTGCCTTTTGGGCCAACTTGGTTAGGCTGTTTGGAAGGAAATATGAGGATAAGTAAGAACCTCCATCCCAGATCATGTTTCTGCTGTTTTTCAGAACTGCATCTGAACCTGAAAGCTGTCTGTCATATTTATGCAGCACTTTTTCCAATAGAAACTGATCCAAACTGCAGATTCTATTGATTTTTTCCGTAGATTTATGTCTGGGGTGTAGCGATATGCTAAAATCTCAATTCGGTTTGATCCAGAGTTTCATAGGGCTCGGTTCCAAAAATTTCAGTTCGGTACAGCTGTTTAACAAATCTGCCTGATATGAACTTCTATTTTATGAACTATTATTTTATTGTTATGTATGGTGTGTGTTTGTGTGACTTTTTATCCTCCACTATGAAGCTGTCTAACCTGATCATGGTTGGTGATTTTAACATACACATTAATGATGACTCCTGACCTCTTTACCCGGTTTTCAGTCTCATGGACTCTTTTAATCCAATTCAGCATGTGTCTAGGTCCACACATGTTAAAGGTGGGACACTAGACCTTGTTTTTACATTAGGTGTGGATTTGACTCTATTTTTTCTGAGGACATTTTTATTTCTTTTTTTTACTTTTTCTTTCTCTGTGTCTGCCTTTACGGCTATAGAGGTAGCTCTCACATGTTTAACTTTTGGAGACCTTTACAAACACTTTTAATCTGCTCTCTCTCCATGCACAGATGTTAATTCATTATTATGCACTTTTAGCCAGTTACTGTCTTTCTATTTTACATGAGGTCTGTCCCATTAAAACTAGACTAGACCCTGTAACAAACCGCAGCCTTTGACACTGTTGACCGTTATGTCCTCCAGGGGGGTATTCCAGGAAGCACGTTTAAACTAGCCTGACTTTAAGCCTGAACTCTGGCTGAAATCCGCCTGAACGTCGGTTCAAAAGACCGGATATAGGAGTTGGCGTGTTACGGCTCGACTTGGTAACGTGGGTTAATGAACAATGGCGGCAAGTACATAAAGACATTCTCAGTGGTCGCCCGATTTCTGGAGTCACCATAGATCGGCGTGGTGAAAAATTTTAATGGCGGCGATATAAAGATTATACATCCGCCAAAATGTCTGGCTGCATCGTAAAGAAAGGTTTCTTAGCGGTAGAAGAACAGACAAAAGAAACAATAGTAATTTCCTTGTGATGTATATATATATATATATATATATATATATATATATATATATATATATATATATATATATATATATATATATATATATATATATATATATATATATATATATATATATATATATATATAACAGCTAATTTACTTAACTTAAATAATTACTTATATAGGTAACAAATAGGTGAGTTAAATTTATTCAACCCTAATTTCTTCGTCTAAAAACTCAATAATTGTTTATTCTTTCAAATTAACATATCTATCTAACCCAAATATCATAATACTCAATTCTAATTAATATTTTTTCCATCTTAATTTTTATAATTCTTGATCTCTCATATGTAGGGCGGTTTGAGATGCATTGCTGGTTTGTGGCGCCTTCCGTCCATGACACCTGGGTTCGAATCCGGGCTGCTCCCTGTTTCCAAGACCGGTTGCTTTGAGAAGGTTGCTCAGGAAGGGGCATCCGTAAAAAACATTGCCAAGTAAACCATGCGACTTGTTCGCTGTGGCGACCCCTGATGGGAAAAAGCCGAAAGAGAAAGAAGAAGATCTCTCATGTGTCTTTGAGCCAGTAGATATGCTCATTTTTATAACAATAAAAAAACAGAACAACATGCACAAAGCGCATAAAATGGTTTAGGAGTTTTCCGTCACTGATGTTATTGGTCTGGTGGGTATGGGGGCTATATAAACTCATTATCCTCTCCCTTCCTCTCACTTATGGTGCAGAGACATAAAGCGAAGTAGGACAAAATAACTCCAACAAAACACGGTGAAACACAGTTAAACAGCTAAACACATTTGGTCAAAAACCCACACTTAAGCCCAAATCCGTCGGACAGGCTTAAAGGGAATGGTATCCCTGATCCCTTTGCGGTGCTTATCTAACAACGGCACCAAAAGTTACACCTACTTAATTGAAACCGCCCAGTATCTCCTCCTGCTATCCAGCTCCGCAGCCTCGCCGACAAATGCAGGCCCTGCGAGGAAGCTGTTTTTTTTGCGTGGCACGCGCTTTGTACTGAGCCAGTAGCGCCTTTGAAATGCCATGAAAAATGAACAAGCTAAAATAAATTTGAATTTTTATAAAATACTCATTATTTTTCTACCAAAGTCTGAGGAGCCACAACAGAAGGATCAGAGCCACATGTGGCTCTGGAATAGCAGGTTGCCAACCCCTACTAAATCATCTTCAATGGACACTCCATGCTGCTTCACCTCTCTGAAAACAAACTAACCTTCAACTAAACCTGTTCCAGACCAGGTTATGTTCAGAAATTAGATGTATGTACCGTGAAACATACCTCCATTTCTGGAGACAGCTAAAGGTTATCAACTTCCTTAACCTCAAACTTATCGCCAGGGCTAGCATAACCTGCTTTCTGGAATACCCCCCTGGACAGGCTTTTAAACCACAGGACATTTTTAAAATACAGATTTTACGCAGGCGTCTGAATTCAGCCAAGAGTTGGATAAATTATAATTTTCTCCAACTTAATGAAGCCAAAACTGAGGGTCTAGTCTGTGCTCCTGACAGTTCCCCAGATAGTCCAGTGGTTTGGTCCCTTGCTTCCTCTATCAAACCATCTGTTAGGAACTCCAGAACAACCCTTGACCAGTTTTTATCCGCGCCCTGACTCCCATGTCGGGTCCACTTATGCGCTCTTGTTTTAATCATCTTAAAACATTGCAAAACTAGTCGGTAATATCGCGTTCTGAGTTGGAATGCTCATCGCAGCTTTTTATATCATCTACGTCTTGATTATTATACCGCTCCATCTCCACACGTTTAAGCAGAAAATCTTGAGAACGGCTCCAGGTTTTCCAGAACGCTGCTGCAAGGCTTTTAACTAAATCCTCTAAGTTTTCACACGTCACCCCATTGTTAATCCAGCTGCACGGGCTCTATCACTATAAACAGCTCTATAATAACCAAGCACCGTTCTTCTTAAAGACTTTTGCAGCCGTACCTCCCAGCAGGTCCCTGAGATCATGGGATTGACCAGGGTTTGCTGGTTGCTAAGAGAACCCAGCTAAAAACTAAAGATTGCAGAGCCTTTGCAGCAGCAGCTCCATCCCTCCTGGAACTCCCTTCCTCCCTTCCTCACGTGTTTTCTTTAAAAAAAACAGCTAAAACCTGTTTACTCATTGGGTTTTTCTTTAACTATTTTAAATTATTTTATGTGTTTACTATATGTTTACTGTGTTTTGTGCAGCTGCCTGTGATTTTTATCTTTAAATATCTATACAAATTATTACCATTCTTAAAATGGTCAAAATAAAAAAGGAATAACAGTTCTTCTAATGTGAGATTTAAACAGGGATTTAAATATTAGTGGCTGAAAGATCATATTGTGCCCTGAACATAATTTAAATACCACATTGTTTTATTTCTCTGCAGTGAGAGGCCATTACCGACACCTAACTCTACTAGATAGTAACTCCTAATAATTCAAAACAATAATTTCTATTAACAGGTACATCTAAAATAATTCATTTTTAGCCAGAAAAAAGGTTTTATATATTTTGTCTGGTGAAACTTATTGTCTAGTATCATTACACATGAATTAAAATGTAATTGATCCTTTATTTTTTATTACGATAATTATTATTATTCTTTTTGAGGTGATAATTGTGGCTCAGAGAAGATGAAACCTAAAAAAGCTGTCCAAGAAAGTCAGGATAAGACGAAACAAGACTTTATTGATCCCTGGGGGAAAATTCAGTTTTTACAGCAGACAAACAAGAAATATAGCAGTTATAAAAACAAATAGTCTGTAAAAAATAAAAGAGTAATAAAAAGTGGAAGTAAAAGCACACGTCATGACCCCAAGCCAGTCAATCCAGCAGCAGTTTCAGCAGTCCTATGGTCCTAACCGTGTCGTTGTACCGTCTAACTGCTGTTGGGACAAAGGACCTCCTGTAGCAAGTCATATTTCAAAACAACCAAAGTTTTTTTATTTTACTTTTTAGAAAAATTAATTTCTACACATTTAATACTAACTTGCGCCTCCCTCTAATGAAGTTACTGCATCAATATGGTATGGAGGCCATCAGTTTCTAATGACTCTGTGTACGCAAATAGCTCGAATTGCTATGGAATTCATTATAACATTGGTTTCACCCAGAAGTTTTAAGCATTAAAAACTTATTTTAAAAATTTTTAACTTTCTGAGATACAGAAATAAAGTCTGTAAAATAAAGTCTTCTGCTGTAATTTCAGGGTTGAAGGTCGACCTCTTATCAGAAAGACCACAGAATTTAAGTTTACACTAAATCCTACCATTGTCAAGACAAAGTCTTACAAGTTCTCATGTGTCTTTTGAAATTAGACTTTTGATTAAAACTCTTACTACATTCTTTACAAGAAAAAACTTTTTCTCTCCTGTGTGAGTTCTCATGTGTGTTTTGAGATGAGATATTTGATTAAAACTTTTTTTACATTCTTTACAAGAAAAAGGCTTTTCTCCTGTGTGGGTTCTCATGTGTCTTTTGAGAATAGATATTTGATTAAACCTTTTTTACATTCTTTACAAGAAAAAGGCTTTTCTCCTGTGTGAGTTCTAATGTGTTTTTTAAGAATAGATATTTGATTAAAACTTGAATGACAATCTTTACAAGAAAAAGGCTTTTCTCCTGTGTGAGTTCTCATGTGTCTTTTGAGATGAGATATTTGATTAAAACTCTTACTACAATCTTTACAAGAAAAAAAAGGCTGTTCTCCTGTGAGTTCTCATGTGTCTTTGGAGATTAGATCTGTGACTAAAACTTTTCTCACATTCTTTACAGAAAACTTCTTATTACTCCTAACATAGGGAATCCTTACTGACTTTCTGACAAGTGGAAGCTGTCCATACTTTGGACATGACTTCTGTCCACTCCTCTGATCTCTGTTCACATCGGTCTGTCTCTTCATCTGTAGTTGATGTTGATTCTGTCTCTTCATCTGTAGTTGATGTTGATTCTTCATGTTAGGTTTTCTTCTCCATTCTGACTATCGGTTACATTAAAGCTCTGCTGATTGTTTAGATCACTTCACTGTTCTCATCTTCCTTCAGTAGGAATCTCCATTAAGGTATCAGTCTCCTGCTTCAGATCAAGATGATCTTCATCCTGACTGATGCAGAGTTTCCCTGGTTCCTCTTTAATCTGTGGACAGTTCTGGTTCCTCTTGAATCTGTGGGGGTTCTGGTTCCTCCTGTTCCTCTTTAATCTGTGGAGAGTTCTGGTTCCTCCTGTTCTCTTCTAATCTACAGAGGTTCTGGTTCACTTTTTACATGTAAAGGTTCACAGGGGTTTCCTCCCTGTTCCTCTTTAATCTGTAGATATTCTGGTTCCTCCTATTTCCACTCTCAAGTTCCTCTGCTGGTTGCAGAGATCTTCCTCTTCAGTCATCCAATGCTGGGGGAGAACTGCAGGGACACAAAAACAACAAGGAACCTTTTATACGTTTACAGGACTTTTTAGGTTTGTCAAGCAGCAATAACTCGTTGTTGATCATTGAGAGAAAATGTCTGGAGGTCATTGGAACTTAAGGCCCACATAAACACAGGGGCGATTGCATCTTGGCTCGACCAATAAAGAATGGCACTTGCACACGTGTCTGGAGCTTCTGAAGTTACTCATACATCAAACTGCCTTTCTGAGCACACATACCAGCGAAGAAGATAAACGCCAAGTAGCGTCTACACAGCCGCGAAGAAATAATGACGGACATTCTAAAATATCCCCGGAAACGCTTATGATACATTTTCAGCTTTTGCACCAGTCGATAAAACTCCCCATGTTTGTCTCTTCTCGTAACTATGGGATGTACCCAAAATCGCCGTCTATTCCGGCGTCTTTCATCATTCAACAGAACAATAATTTCTTCACTGGAACTGGAGCTAGAGCTACCTGATTATGCTTTAAATATTCATGTTTCTTTGTAATTCCATCACCAGCAGGTTTGAAAAAAACCAGTCAGCTGCGTGTGAGGAGAGAACAGCTGTCAGAACCAATTTACCTCAGAGTCACAGTGACACTAGTCCATCTATTAGCCTCTCCGTAATATACCAGATGATCTTTTAAATATGCTTTTATTATTCTTCTGTTTTGGTTATTATATATGACTTTCTTTAAGCTCATCATTTTTATTTTTAATCTGTGGTCAGTGCTTTTTTGTGTAGAAAGAAGCCAGAAATGCAGTAAGGTGAAGGCTAACATGCACTAACAACTTATTTAGCCTGGATGAACATGAATGGAATGCGGAAAAGCTGCATTCCTGGCTGCGTAAATATGTTAGAAGACAACATCAGCCTTTTATTTTGTGTGGGTTGACTGGAAAAACAAATACATGTGATTCTTTGAATGGTTTCTAGGACTGAGCGGAATTTCTGCTTTGAAAAGCTCACACACTGCCCCAAAGCACACGCTGTGGTGGAGACATTCTCCTGCTGCTTTCCGTTCACAAAAAGGCGCTGCGCGGGACGTGCTTGATCTGAAGGCTTCCCAAGCGTAACAACGCATCCTCTCTTGCCCTCATCCACAAAGCGTGCAATGGTCCTGGGCGATAAATCGATCAAATGCTAGCGACAGCTTGGCTACCGGTGAGAGTGGGAAGTTTGTTCCCAAGAAAAGAATAAAATCATCTGTTGTTTGGAACTGGTCTGAGTTTACTGCCACAGACGTGGAGAAGAGCCCGCTGCCTAAAGGCCGCCGCGGTAAAGGCTCTCCTGCAGCTGCAGCGGTAACCGCAGCAGTCCTCTACATGCCGCAGCCATGACACACACATAAACTCATTCTACAGCGCCTGTATAGTTAGTTCGTGGTTAGATAGTTGTTACTGTTATTTGTTCATAAAGAACCCTGCGTTGTAATTATTACTAGTTAGGGTTGTGCCGATGGACGATATCATCGTCCATCGTGATGGGTGACTGACATCCCGATGGAGAGACACCATTGTGATGCCACGCCCCCTCCACGTTGCAAGTCGACACCATAAGCAGCGGTTATATGTACAAAATATCGTGATGGGATCAATGGTCGGATTATAATCCAACCTTGTACATGGGCCCAGAAAAATGTTTTCAGAATATAAAAACGTTCACTAAGGTCACACTTTCCGTCGGAATAAATCATTCACACATGCGCAGTAGGGTTTGAAAACCGGAAGGATATAGATTCCGCCGAGCGGCTTTTTTTTTAAAACTTTTTTGAATGTAACAATTCAATACAAAACTATGTTAAACAATGTGGCTGAAGCTTTATATATTGATTGACATGTCAGCTCGGTAAAATACGAGATGATCTTCTAAACGTGCTTTTAATAATGTTACGGTTATTATGAAACACCTGTTAGCTCATCATTTGAATTTTAATCCGTGTGGTCAGTGCTTTTTCTGAACGTGGCTTCCGGATTATGATATACTAACTAACATTAACTTTGGGTGGCGCTGCATCCTGTGAATAACATCAGCCTTTATTTAGTGGGGACACTGCACAAACACAAATCCGGGTGAGATTGTTTGAATGTTTTTCTAAGGACTGGCGACATTTCTGTAGATGTAAACCCGCTGTGTCTGCTGACGATCGAGCTGTGCTCGAAGCATGTTTGAACCCGGTTCTGAGTTCGGTAGCTAGTACCCCTAGAGCTGAGGGCCAGATGCAGTCATAAATCTCCCACACATACCATCATGTACCTTCCCATCAAACCTAAAAGCTGTAAATCCGCCTCCGCCGGTCCTCCCGCTAATTAAGTGCGGGGAGTGGATTTCCCCACTTCTTTTCTATCTTGTTTTGTTATTTTTTCTGTTAAGTCACTTCCCTCGGTTTGCTGGATGCGTCGCGGATAACCATTAGTTGGGAAATAAAATGAAAAAAGCAAAATAACGAATAGATTCCGCCATAGAGCGAAAATGTAAAAATACCCCGGCGATGTCATCGTCCATCCCGATGGTTGACAGCAAACATCGTCAACGGCCAATTGGGGACATCGCCCAACCCTATTACTAGTACCTATATTTTTCATTTTGCGGCGCCGCCCGCCGTAAGATTTTGTTTTAGGAGGGCGAGGTGGGGTGTGGGTTTTGACAGTGACTCCTCTTTCTTCGCCGCCATCTCCGTGGAGAAAACGGGTTTATTAGATCGAATTAAAACCTTAGACCCCAGATATGAGCTGTATTGTTAATCCTTTAGAAAATGGTGCTACTCTCAAGGTGAATGTTTTATCTCCTTTTTAGTCTAGACTACAAAGTGTGTGACTTAAACACAGCTAAGGACTTTAAGTAAAAGTAACCTTTTATTTTTGGACAAGTGGCTTTCAAGTTTAGAATAACAAGAATACACAAAACAAGACAAAAATAATATATAGAACAAAGACTAAAATTATTTAAACACAAATTAAGGGTAAGAAAAGTACATGCTTAACTTTGATTAAGAGCGTGCTCATTTATTTATTTATTCATACCAGAAATGGGTGTTACATTTGTCTTGGGTTTGATTAAATAAAAGCAACATTACTTGAACCTTGTCTGCCGTTTATTCATAATTGCTTTCCTTAAGTAGGGTGAAGTCAGGGAAAAACAATAGAGGATTGGAATTAAAAAATGAAATGGGAATTTTATGTTTAGGCCAGTCGCCCAGCCTAGTAAAAGTATTAAGTTTTAGTTGAGTTGTGGCTGTGTGTTGAACAGAGAGGTGGAACAGACATGATATCAGGCTGTGCAGAGGATTGATTTATGCAAATTAAAACTATTTGCACCGCTTCTATGTTTGAGACCTTTTTGGATCAAGTTACAACAGTTTTAAGTTGTAAAATTTAGCTTTAGTGTTTATTGTTCGGCCCAAAACCTAAAGCATGTTTTTTGAATCCTAGGCCCCTGTGTGGCCAGACTTATATATACCTTTAGTTTATAAAATTCATGATCTTTTTTTGTGTAAAGGGACAAATATTAAAGATAGAGAACACAAAAGGAAGTGGAGTCAAATTTCTCACGTGTGCTGGGAAGGTTACTCCATACGGGGTAAGTTAGTGTAGAACACCACTGGTGACAAGCGGGTCCCAAAAAGCATGAAGCTTAGGCTACGTTCCTGCAGGCTGGAAACGGCCCAATTCCGAATTTTTTTGCTAGCGGCCCAATTCCGATCTTTTCGCGGCAGTCTGAATGGCCCACAGTTCGATCTTTCAATTGCGGCCAGGCCCCTGGGTTTGCGTCCTGAATCGAATTGCCCGTTCTTTTTTGTTGAGCCGCCGTCCTGACCCGGCCAAGCGACTTGATTCCGGGCTTATGCGTCGCCGACCGCGAAATAGCGTCATCATTTTGCGTTGAAGTAAGGCGAGAGCGAAACGTAAGCATCAACCATGGTGGGCCGATGCTGCTGAGACCAGTCAGTGGAAGGAAGGAGGTCTGGACAGTTTTGGCATCTAATGGTGGCAGAAGCGTGGTGTTGAACCTTTCATGATAACTTTTTCTTTCTCCCTTACCCCAGAGCCGTGCTCAGCGAGGACCAAGCGATCCTCCTCCTCCTCCCTGTTCTGACCTTAGATTCTCCAGAGCAACAAGTCCATAGCATTGTCTGAAACAACTAACATGCAACTTCCTCCGTAACACACAACATGAATGCGCGCCCCGCCGCCCCTATTCTCTGTCATGGCTTACCTGTGGCCTTGCTTGGCCTAACTACATACATTCCTATTCCACTACAGTGGGTACAGAGCAATCGACTCCAATGCCCTCTTAAAATGAAGAAAGATTATGGTACATGCTGCTCATACGTTAAGTAATTTAATAATACAAACTCCGCTTTTGACCAACGCTGTTATTGACATCCATTATTAGCGTTTGCTCCGCAAACAACAAATGGCCAGCGTCGTTCACGTTGAGTATTCTTCTGGCTTCTATAAATGCGAGTCTCGTTTGGGTCGTGTCGCGGTCACTGGAATCACAGAAGTTCGGATTTACTTGGAAATGTGAACGGTCTAGCAAATAAGCTAGACCGTTCATTAAGCCCTGCAGGCATTAAGCCCTGCAGTGTGAACGTAGCCTTAAAAAGCTTCTCTGTTTCTTTGTTGAAGGTCACATGCCTATGTGAATTGTAGCTGCAGCTGTGGTTTCCAACTGCTCTCCAGCAGTCTCTTGCTGACGACAAACTCCTCCCTCGTTCTGAACGATGGTTCCTTCAGCAGCAGAAAAGTTGTTCTCTGGCAGAGAACCTTCCTGAGGTTCTGAGGTATGATTCCTCACTCCGATCTTCAGCCCCAACTCCCACAAGCTTGCCGCCGTCACTCTTCACTGCAGCTCCGATGCGATCATCTGCTAGTCTCATCACAGCAATCACGTTGTCTTTCCGTTCTTCTTCACTCATTTACGACACTTTGGAAAATGCTGAGAGTTCCCACCGAACCACGTGTCGTCCTTTCTGTCCAAAACCTCTGCAGCGTCCCAACCATACCACCGTCCTCTCAGCACAAGCTAACGTTGCTAGCCTGCTAACAATAACTCTGCTAGCCTGCTAACAAGCTAAGCTGCTAGCGCCTCATTCTTCTAGCCTAGCACTACATTTTTGGCTAACAGCGTCATGGTTTTAGCGCCCACAAGCTGAATGTGGAGTGTTGTCTGTCGCTCACATAATGATGTCAATAAGCGGTATAAATCGGCGTTTTTTCAACTTTACTGGCAAATAAAAGGTATAAATAAACTGTTTATTTTTCGGAGATAATAAAAAAGAAAAATCAAAATAGAAAAAACTGTGTCGAGAAACTTTTTAACAGCTGTTGTGGCGTCATCACACTGTGTCTCATTCAATGTTCAGGTTTGAATACAAACGCATCGAGACTAACTAAACCTGGGGCCTGACTACAGGAGGGTTCAGCCAACTCTGAGGTCAAACCTGAACTCTGAGTTGGTCAATCGAAGATGACAACTCTGAGTTTTCAGTTTCAGGCAGCTGATCGCGTTGAATCAATCAACTCTGGGAATGGACTGATGATTAGGAAGTGGCGTCGCGCGCAGCGTCTTTAAAGCCATTATCGTGGGCGCAGATTATCACAGTCACTATGGCAACCCGTGAAAAAAAGTCTGCGTATTTTTCGCCCTGAACTTGGCGTGCTGCTGCAGAGTTACAGTGAATTTGAGCACATATTCGGAACGAAAAGCAACACCGCTACATCTGCAAAACAGAGACAGTTAGCGTGGAAAACATAGCTGCTCAAGTTAATGCCTAAGTTTGCATTTAAATCATTGTTATAAAATATTGGCTGTAATAACTTTTTAAATAGCGTAAGGAGTGAAATAAAAAATGGTGATATTTGGGTGTACTTTGAGTGTCATTCCTGAATTGTAAATGCATGAAAATGCTATAGGTAGAACCAATCTGAAATGCATTTAACGTGAGTAATATTTAGAGGACTTTTTGTTAACCTTCCTCTAGCAAACGTTGGTCAGTTTAATAATACATGCAATTGTGTTTTTAAAGTGAACTTTGTCTACCTGTTGAACCTTTTACATTTCTGGCAGACTTCTCCGCCTCGCCCACCTTCTCAAGTCCACTATCTCATCCGTGCTCACCCCATCTGCACCCTTACATCCTCCTTGTCTCGTGGATCGCACCCTGCTCAGCGCACAACCCCTTATTGATGAAGTGGTATAAGTTTATATGGAATTAAAAGTAAGCAGTGCTAAAGGTGTGTTTCAAAAAGTAATTGTTACATTAATCTAATTCATGTCCCTGATTTCATTTTCATGTAGATACCAATCCTGCAGGAATTAAAAGAACATGGCAACGCTAAAATGAAGTATAAATATATTTGACATATGACATCTATACTTAAGACCCTAATGTTGTTTTTCATTTATATGTGATTGACTTCTGTAATGATAGCAGCTCAGAAACAAAAGCGTATGGCCGAAATGACAAAACATCGAGTCTAGGTCATAAAATCACTGACGTAAAATGTAATTCTCTCTGAATTAATGCAGCCTCCTCGTCTAATTGGGTCCTCAAAAAGGACAAGCCATTCTTGTCATAGACGATCTCTGTGTGGCGGAAACGTGGACAATGAAGGTTGAAGCAGAAATACTCTACGCTTCATGCTTTAAAGGGGGAGGACCGGCAAAAACCGAGTTTGGAGAATAAACCTGCTCCCGACCAGGTTAGGTTCCACAACATAAGTAACCATAGATACTGACTCGAGTAAGTTACCTCTCTTTCAGAAACGGGCTTGACCTCTGCTTTCTCTGGTTTGACAACCTCCGATTCTGAAAACGGAAAACCAGGGTTTCCTGATTTCGGGTTTATGAACTCCAGAGTTTACTTAACCTCCTTTGTGAAACAGGCCCAGATCACATTCATTTATTGCATATCTAAACTACAGTCATGGAATAAAGAAATTTCTTAGGTAAACAAAGTAAACAAAACAAAAAAAATTTCAAACAAAAAAGTCTAAAACCTGTTTCTAAAGAATAGTTATGATTATTAATAAACATTAAACTGTATAGCTAATAAAAAGACAAACAATAATTTTGAAATTCTTATTGTATGGAGTTTTTTATGTTCCATCGAATTCTCTATATTTTTAAGCCTTAATTTTTATTCTGTAGATATTTTTACCTTTTTAATTTTTATTCTGAATGTTTTTTAACGTAAGATTTTGATGGACAGAAATTCAAGTAAAAAAGCTTCGAGAAGGGAGAATCTGGCGTTTATTGTTTCGCAGAACAACTAATGGAGTCTAACAACATCAATATCAGCCAATGAAATCAGGGCAACAATGTAGCGTCAGCGTTTGATACATTTGACAGAAGGCAAACCACGAATTGTAGACTCAGCAAGCCCGATTCATCGGTGGTGAAATTAATGCTTAATATATCTCTATTATTGTCTTATTGACGTCGTTTATGGAGCGCAAAAATGTGCATCTTTTGCTGTTACTGTTAATGTGAATACTATGCCTATTTTCACTCTTACTCTTTTCTCCATTTCCCCGCCAGGTCACTTCTGTTCCCATGAGTCATTATTTGTATCTCTGTGTCGACGGTTGATGACATCACTTTCGCTGAATGAATGAGCCCTGATATGCGACTGCCTATATGTCTTATTGCTTAATTTGTGTCATATCATCATGTTTATGTATACAACATTCAGAGACTTTCCAGAGACTTCTGCAGTTCAAGTCTAGCTCACCCCTAAAAAAGGCTTATATGAAGGAAAACCTCTGTTTCAACTTTGTACCAATAAATGACTTTTAATTGAAATGAGGAGATTTTGTTCTGTAGTGACCAACTGCTGGAATGTCACACCTTTCTGCCATCCTTCATGAATAGCCTTCACATACCCAGACGAAAGTTCCACTGTATGGGCTAAAATGGGTTGATTTAAGTTTAAAATTGGACCTATCAGGTGAACAGAATAAGTTCACTTTTTTAGTGGTTTTTAAATGGTGAAAAAAAGGGAATTTTGGTTAAAAATATTTCACAAGATGTTGAGTTTTGGATTCAGTGAAACAAAAAAAAGAAGTCTGGTTAAACCCCACATAAAACAGTGATTTTAAAAATAGTGTCCACAATTCAGACCTGCCTCATTTGAAACATTTAACCCTTGTGCTATCTTAGATGACCCCCCCCCTGACATTGACGCGTTCTCCCTACCATGACAAAGGTGGATAAGGTGGAGACATTTTAATGTAATCCATGGACACCAGAGAAGATCTACAAATCATTGAAGAAAAAAGGTTCAGCGCACTGTCCTGAGTGGGTCCTAGAATGAGCCCAACTACCAATGTTAAAGTGCTAGGATAGCACAAGGGTTACTGAAATTTGCCCTAAAAACAGAAGGATGTTGGGTTGGATTCTGAGTGAAAGTCTGTTTCCTGTAAGAAAAATATTTTTTTGCTCGGTTTTTACTCAGAATCCAAACAAAACATCAAATGCTCACATTGTATATTTCATTCATATTGAGTTAAAGTCAAACTTTGTTTTAAAAGTACAATGTCTGGACCAACTTCTGCTGGAATGTCACACCTTTCTGCCTCCCCCACCATGAATAGCCCTTACATGAGCCATATGACAGACAAAGAAGTTGACCTTTCAGGTGAACAAGAAGGTTCTTTTTTCATTAGTGGGGTTCAGTCTTGACCACTCCTACCTTAGATTTACATCACATTGGACCTGACTAGCCAGGTTTTTGCTTAAAAGTAGTTTTTCTCATGCTGTCCCATTCTTCCATCCACGGTTGACTCTACCAGACCTTTCTGCTGACTACAGACAAGATCTTTCTCCTTGACGACTTTTTCATTGACTTGATTGCTGATTTTACAGCATTGCTGTGTCTGCTCAAAGATTCTTCCAAAGAGCTCATCTTTGGCAGAAAAGATCCTGATTTTGAAAACAAGATGTCTGCCAACGTGTAAAGTAACTTTAAGGACATTTTAGAAAGCTTTTTTCTGGTTTAAATTTGAGCTTTATCCTTGTTTTAGAGTAAAAGGCAGGATTTAAAAAGTTTGGTCCACTTTTAGTCCTGTCTGTTGGTTCCTTTTGATGTACCTCTGCATGTTTTCCTCCAGAAAAAGGAGAAGTGTTGTCTGTATTTAAATGTTTTAGCCCTTGTTAGTTTTTAAATGTTTCACCTCTGCTACAGGAAGCCCGACCGTCGCATCCTCCACTGCCGCTCTGTGTTAAGCCCTAGAAACCCTCACCAACACACCTTGCTCAGTCTGCATGAAGGACAAGTCACAGAAAGGCGTCAGGCAGGCTTCAGCAGGCAAAGACTCCAGCCAAGCTCTGGACTCAGCAGGAGCAGAGTCTGGGACTGAGGGAGCTGTTCAGACTGTGTCTACGCGCCATCAAGACAGGCTCTCGTCCAGCAGATGATGAAGAGGAGTTCCTCATCAAACCTCCTCAGACTTTGGTAGGGGCTGAAGATGAGGCGACAGTGGTCCAGGCTGAGACTGAGCAACCATCTACTTCTGCTGAGGACTCCTCCAGTGACTGTGTGTGTGTGTGTGTGTGTGTGTGTGTGTGTGTGTGTGTGTGTGTGACCATGAGAGAGAGAGAAAAGAGGAATACAAATAAAATAAGGAAAACATGACTAGTCTTACATTAAAGGATTCATTTCAGTGAAATGGTTTATTTTGCTAAGTGTTAATATACCATAGTTGTTGTGTTGTGTATTTTATGCTTTTCTTTTAGTTTGGAGAGAACTGTTAAAAGTAATTTTATGTGTTAGCCTGTGCTTTGTCCGTGTTTTAACAAACCAGTTGTGGTTCTGTGTGTGAATGGTGTTTTTGTTGGACAGGCTTTTAAACTGTAATTCAGACATTAAAATATTAATTTGAGAGAACTTTTGTAGCTCAGAAACAAAACAGAAGACAAAACAGAAGTCTTGGTTATCGGTTCTGAAGCAGAGAGAGAGAGATAAGTTTTTTTTTATCCATCAACCAACTGTACTGTATGTGATAGTGAGGAACCTTGGTTTGATTTTAGATGCTGACTTTAGCTTTGACCAGTGCTGAAATCTTATTTCATGCTTTTATCACATAAAAAACAGATTTCTGTAATGACCTCCTTTCTGGCGTAAAGAAAACCATCTTATCACGTGCAGCTAGTCCAGAACACTGCACACCTTCAAACAAGAACCAGGAAGAGGGAGCACATTCCACCAAGCTTAGAATAACTGCACTGGCTTCCTGTCAGCTCAATTTTAGGATTTGTTTTTTAGATAGTTTTTAAGAGAGTTCATGTTCTTGGTCCTTTTATTTCAGACTTGCTTTTAGCTTTTGAACCTCCCAGAGCCCCTAGGTCCTCAGGCGCAGGCCTGCTGAAGGTCAGAAGTAAACTCCAGGAATAGGCTTCGTTTAGATACTGCAGGCCTCGTCTGTGGAAAAACCTGCCTGAAGATGTGAGGGCCTCACCCACTGTTGAAGTTTTAAACAAAAAAACCCCCAAAAAATTAAATGTTATATTATAATTTATCACATATTTACATTATTTGTTTAATGCTTATGTTGTAGTTTTTATGTCTTACCTTGTTTCAATTTAAACTTTAGGTGTTTTAGACATTTCAATGCACTTTTTAGCATTCATTTATTTTAATTTATATTTTCATATATTAGCTGTTTTTTATATTTTAGCTCTTTTACTTACTACTTCTCTTCTTTAAGCTTTTTTTTAGTCATTTCTCTTTTATTTTTGTTTGGTTTTATGTATGTAATTAGGTGCTATAGAAATAAAATTAAATTTAATTAATGCAAAAACACAGAGCCATATTACACCCCCGTAGATTTTACTCCAAAAAGCTTGATCCTGTTGCCCAATCTCTACCACCATGTGTACAGGCAGTTGGTGCTGCATCGATGGCTGTAACCTCTTCGGCAGATGTAATATTATTTCATCCTTTACAACTTTTAGTCCCTCATGCCATTGCCTTTTTTTTTTCTACAAAGCAAAATGACGCTGAAATTACAGCGTTAACCAGAGCATGTGAATTAGCCAAAGGAAAAGACCTTACAGTGTACACAGACAGCCAGTATGCTTTTCCACACTTTTTTATTTTGCAAAACAATGGGAACGCAGAGAAATGAAAACTTCCACAGGCAAACCCGTCACCCACGCACAACTTTTACTTAACCTCTTACAAGCCATAAAGGCCCCATCAAGGTTAGCAGTTTGTAAATGTGCCGCACACACTGCAAACATGGACACAATCTCAATAGGGAACAGGCTTGCTGATAAAATTGCAAAACAAGCGGCGGGAGGACACCACAACACAGGAACATACTCTGCAGAAACAGAAAACACACAACTCATAGACACTAGCATCCTGCATGACATGCAAAGCTCAGCTCCACTGGAGGAAAAGAAATTGTAGTTATCAAAAGGAGCAGAAATAACTGAAAAACAAATTTATGAACTGCATGGTAAACCTATACTCCCGAAATCATTGTTCAAAGCAGCTGCAGTTGCGACACATGGGCCATGCCATGTGTCGACAGGAGGAATGACAGTGCCCATACAAAGTCACTTTACAGCATTTGGCCTACAATCGTACTTAAAAAGGTTTTGTACAACATGTCCTACCTGTATGCGGCATAACCCACAGGGTAATATGCGACCAAAGCGGGGAGCTTTTCCTAAGCCATCCTACCCTTTCCAGGTATTACACATGGATTTCATTGAACTTACGGCAAGTGGCCCCTATAAGTACTGCCTTGTGCTAATAGACGCATTCTCAAAGTGGGTAGAAATAATCCCTACCAAAAAAGCAGACGCGATCTCAGTAGCAAAAGGTATCTGTAAAACCATCATTCCCAATTATGGAATACCAGAAATTATATATAGTGATAATAGAGCCCATTTTGTTAACACCATCATCCAAAACATGGCCGCCAGCCTAAAAATGACGTTGAAAAATCACTGTGCATACCACCCACAAAGTGCAGGACTTGTGGAACGCACAAATGGAACAGTAAAAAGCAGACTCAAAAAATGCATGGAAACAACAGGAAGACCATGGCCAGAGTGTTTAGATCTAGTAAAACTATACATGAGTATCACACCTACATCAGATGGCCTGACACCCTTTGAAATAGTCTATGGTTGGCCCTATAGGTTACCTATAGTAGACACAGACTTACAAAAAGCAAATGAAGAACAAACAATAGCAGATTTTATCATAAGAATGATAAACCAGAAGGAGGTGTCCAATGCAAATTTACTGCCATCTGACTCCTTATCTCCACAGGAAAGCTCACCAGTGAAACCAGGCGACTGGGTGTTCATCAAGGTCCTAAAAAGGAAGAACTGGGCCAGCTTTAAAAGTACTACAATAGATTCTCAAAGCCCCCCCTCACCTGAAGGGAGCTCCGTCCCCCTTTTAAGGAGGCGGGAGGTTATCCCGGATATTGTGGACGCCACCATTCCTTCTATGGTGTGGCTTCTGCTGCTATCAGGCCATAGATTCTCATCATTTTGTGCTTTAAATATATAGATTTTTACTTTTTTTCACCATTAAGTGTTGTTTTCTTTTTTTTCTGAAAAAACTCAACAACCTTCAGGATTTGTTCTGTGGTCCAGAGTTCATGGGACAGCTAACAAATCCTGTGTGCACACCTGTGTTTGGAAAAAATCATTTCTGGATGCTTCTTGTTGGTTTAGTCATTAACCCTGTTTAACCATTGATAAAAACGTATTGTTTATATTTATTTATTTATATTGTTATAAAACGTGACTTGTATTTGAATAAAAAAACAGAAGTGCCTCAAGCCTCAGTCAGTCACAGTGAGGCACAATGGCAGCGTCTGGCAGCAGCTCCAGGTCCATCTCCGTGATAAGTTGGCAACCCAGTAAGATATACAACATTTATTCTAAAATAAAAATATGCCACATACTTAGTTGTGAGGTATCATTTCAGTGAAAAATTAGGACATTTTATTGTGCTACCGTTACAGCGCACAGCCCGGTGGAGCGCATACAGGCGTAGCAGGCGGTGTTTTTGGAGTAAATAGAGAGTGATATAGAACATTTAAATATAGCTTTTTAATTGTAGGTATTTGTAAAAACTATTTTCTATTAATAGAATATTTTGACTATAGCATTTCGAATGACATCATGTCTGAGGCTCCTACTGGATACAGATCTTGAGTTATTTCCAAACCATTCATTGCTCATTGTTTGAACGCTGCATCTGCTTTGCCTGCTTTAAAATGCTGGTTTGTGCAAATGGTTTGCCCAGTGCTTCTCAAATAGTGGGGCGCGATGCGTTGCCGGGGGATTGCGCAATAGTATTTTTCGGTCCAGATAATACGGGCAATTGCATTCACAGAGTTTGATAGCCTGAAATGGTGAACTGGCAGCATCTGGCGGGCGATTTGAATTTTGAAAATGGCGGCTAAAAGAAAATACCGCGGGATTAGGGGATGTCTCTGGTTGGTGGTGTTTTTTTTCCTGTTCAAGTCTATTGTGTTACAACTGGTGCAGAATTAAGGAAAAAGTCAGAACCCTGACAGTGTGACGTATCACGAGAAAGGGGTGGGAGCAAGACCCCAACCTGAGTGAACACAGCTGGAAATTAAGTACTGCACTGACTGAAAGCTGCCCTACAGACTACAAAACAATGCATTATGGGACATGTGTCCTGATGGTTTTTGTAGTTCAGTGCAAGGTTATAATAGTTTCGGATTTTTTATTAGTTTTAGTTTTTATTTTGTTTTGAATTTTTGTTTTTAAATTTATTTAGTTTTAATTAGTTTTTAGAGGCTGCTTTACTAGTTTTTATAAGTTTTTATTTTTTGAAATTGCTTCGTTTTAGTTTAGTTTTTATTAGTTTTAGTGTTAGTTTTAGTTTTTCCTATTTTTTTTTTGTAAATTAGGATATTTGTCAGGTGCATGATTCAAAATCACCAGAATAAGTATTGTATGATAAAAACTAAATCACAGATACATTTTGAAACACTTATTATTCAGAGGACACAAGGACAACTATCCTTAAATTAAAATACAACAGCCGATAACAGCATTACGTTATCTGCTCTCGCTTCTTTTTCGAGGGAGGGTGGGCGACAGGCTAATTTGTCTAGGTACTGTTGATTTGCGTTTTTGTGTGCGCTTTTTAAATGTACTTTTAGATTCGTAGGGTTTTTCCCTTTGAAGAGCGTTCCACAAATTTTGTCTCCTGCTTCGACTACAAGAAAACTTTTGTTTTCGACGCTGTTATATTCAAAAAAGTCCCAAATGGATCTCCCGCTTTCTCCCAACTTTTAATGCAAACTAAGTATTTTTGGGGGTTAATATTAGTTAGTTTCAGTTCGTTTTATACACACAACAAACAGTTTTAGTTAGTTTTCGTTTTTTTTTAAACTCTCGTTTTTATTTTTATTTCAGTTAACGAAAATATTTTTTCAGTTCTAGTTTTAGTTTTTTCGTTCGTTTTCGTTAACTATAATAACCTTGGTTCAGTGATCAATCAAAATAATTTAAAATACCAGTTGGTTAAAGTAAGGCTACATACATTACAAAACATACAAGACCTTGTAGACTATGGTACACTAGCCGCAGGTCGGAAGAATGAATCAATACTTCGCTTACCCATAGCTCAGACCCGCGCACATATCAGGTTGTGATGATAATGGTCTCTGTTTCATTCCCACAGATGTTTACGCGTGTGCGAATATCTCTAGGCCCCTCCCCCTAGGCATCACGCGAGTGTGTGCTCGCGTTTCATGAGTATGTGTGCGAGTGTGTGTCTGCCTGCGTGCGTGTGGGCTCGCGTCTCATTGAATATTTCATTGATCATTGACGTGCCCATTCCACGTTTAATGTATAAAAAATACGTAGGGTGGGGTAGGCAAATTTAATGGTAGCACATGTGTGACTGGATGTAAAATTTAGTCGTACACTCTCTCATTTTGGTCGCAGTCTGGAGCCCTGCACAGTAATCATGTGTCAATATGTCACTTCTTGTGTGCGGCCCGGACCTTTGTTCATTTTTCTGTATTTGGCCCTCACCAAAAATACTTTGGACACCCCTGCTTTAACCCAATGTCTTGGAGGACTCTAACCTCCAGTATTTTCTGGGACTTTAACCCCTGATCAATACACAATATTATTAATCTCATGTATTGGCAGACTCCAGGCGTCAACCATCTCTCCTAAATTTAATGTATTCAATCGCAGAAGTTCAGTAGTGACAACAGGTTTCTGCTTACCTTTCTAGTCGGAAAGAAAGGGCGGTGGAGAGAGGACATCACAACAGGACTCATCAATAAAGGATGTCTGTTCAAAACCGATCACCAAGTTTTACCAATATCATTACAGTCTGCCTACCACGTCCTCAAAGTTCTTCCCTCGCGCCTCTTTCAAGCCCTACTTTGGGCGCCAAAACTTAAGTGTGGAGATTCTTTTGGAATGAAAGCCCACAGATGGGGTTATCCAATTCAAGCTAAAGATTTATTACCCTAACAATATTGCTAATACAGATATCCGGGCTCAAACAATTTCTCTCAATGCCTTTTATCAATTGTTGTTACCAACCCATGAGTTGGATGCAACACTTTGCGCAGCCTTTTTTGTAAAATGCTACATGTGACTGTGTAATACATGTTCTTTCTAGCTCAGTTTTATGTTATTTTATTCACTTGGACAGTTTGATCCTTCATTTATGGAGTTATGTGGGTTTTACTAAGCAGACAAAATTTAAAAGGATTTATGCTAAAGTAACAAGCAAACGAGTTTTCTATGCAACTGTTATTGTCACTTTAAACAGTTATAAAAAATAACTGAGTTATTGAAAATCAAGGAGTAGTTTCATTTATTTTTCATTACATTTAGTTGTATGTTTAAGGGCGGCCGTGGGTGCAGCTGGGAGGTCGACCCATGATCGTAAGATTGCAGGTTCGATTCCCGCCTTGCACGCCCATGAGTCGAAGTGTCCTTGGGCAAGAAACTGAACCCCACCTTGCCTCTGGTGGTAGGTGGGCGCCTGTGTTTGGCAGCGGAGCGGCCACCAGTGTGTGAATGTGTGTGTGACTGGGTGAATGGGTCTGTGACTGTAAAGCGCTTTGTCCTTGTAGGAAGAAAGGCGCTATATAAGTATACGCCATTACCATAAGTTAAATCTAGCCCTTTGAGGACAGACACTATGCTGATGTGGCCCTCAGTGAAAATGAGTTTGACACCCCTGCTCTACACCATGAGTGCCTTGTACCCACATCCACAACCTGCACTCCCATTTGTCTGCTTCTCAACTTCAGTGGGGCCTTTGTATGGCATGCATGATCTGCTGACAATGATTCTAAAAGAGTTCTATGAGTTTTATGTTCTTCAACATAAATATGATGGAGAAATCAATAGAATCTGCAGTTTTGATCAGATTTTATTGAAGAAGCTGCATAAATGACAGACAGCTTTCAGTTTCAGATGCAGTTCTGAAAAACAGCAGAAACATGATCTGATGGAGGCTCTCATTTATCCTCATTCTTCTTCCAAACAGCCCAATCAAGTTGGCCCAAAGGCACATTGGCAGAGCAACATGTTGTCTATGAAGAACCTACTCAGCTGTGCTACAAATAACAACAAACATCCAAACCACAACGGTAAACAATCAAGACCAACACAACTGTCAACATCCAGAATCCAGCAAATATCCCAAACAGAACATTATTACCCACAGTGCACCTGCACAGGTCCTGCAGCAGACAGGGTCTTTCCAATAACTTTATAAAAGATTTTTCTTCAACATTTAAAACAGAAAACATAAAATATTTGACAATCCACTTGATGAGAAGCTGCAGAAAGACTGAAATCCATCAGATTGTAAAAACGTACAGGTGGTCCTTTGATGATGATATAAATATCCCAAACAGAACATTACTACCCAAAATGCACCTGCACAAGTCCTGCAGCAGACAGGGGCTGTGTCCGAATTACCGCCCTAACCCCTATATAGTGCACTATATAGTGCGGTCGCCATTTTGTAGTGCTGTCCGAATCTTTTTTTTTTTTTTTGTGGGTACCGGATGTAACATAAGAAAACAACAATTTCAGAGTTGGATAGTGTTGCAAAAAGCAGGGGGATACAAAATATAAAAAAACTGTCTTAGACATCAGGAATATCACTCAGGGTGTCATAAATTGTTATGGCTTTCGGTGAGTAGATTAACTTTATGGATTTTAAGTATTAATTGACCTCAATATTAAAGAAGTTAAAGCTGGGGTGGCATTTCTGTAACCTATTTTTGTGTATAAAAAACTTGGCTAAACATAACACAGTATTGATACATACATTATTTACATTGTTGTGAAGTGACAGGCCAAAGATTATGACTTCTTTGGAAAAGAAGTCCATGATGAATGGAAATTTATGTCTTAACCATTTGTAAACATCCAACCAAAACACTTGTACAACATTACACAGGAAAAATATGTGGTCGATGTCTTCAACAGCAGTTTGGCAGAAGGAACAGCTGTTGTCATCAATGTTGAAACGTAATCTAAGTAGTTCTTTGGAAGGATAGATATCATTCATAATTTTGAAGTGTGTTTCTTTAACTTTTGGGGGAATAGGAAGTTTCATGAAATCGGTTCTTAATTTAGTAACAACATTTTGTTCAAATTTCTGCAGTATATTATTTTTATTCTGTCGACCAGGAAAAAACCTTTCAATGAACCAATTTCTGATAAAAGAGTTATTACATTTTCTGTCCATTAGAGGGCATCCTTCAATTGATAATGTGGCTAACTGTGGTTTTATCCTTAAATGTGTCATTGTGTTCCTTGTTAGAAATGCAAATTCTCGAGGAAGAGAATTGCGTACTTTTAAAAATTCTGAAATAGGAGGATTAAAGTTATGTTATAAACAAAATTGCTCATAATCTAATAAATTTCCCTCTGTATCCATCAGATCAGACACTGACCAGACTCCTCTGTCAAACCATTCAGCACAAAACAAAGATTTGTTTCTGTGGAGGATGTATCTGTTGTTCCAAATGACATTTAAGTGTGGTGAGAAATTATGCACATACAAGATTTTCCAGTATAGCAGAATTTGTTTGTGGAACTCTGATAATGCTATAGGGAGCTTATTAATGTCAAAATCACTAATAAGCACCAACTTTAACCCGCCTAATTTTTTAAATAAATAATTTGGGACACAAAACCAGAAGGATTGGTTGTGTTTGATCCACGATTTCAACCAGTTTATTTTCAGGGTTCCGTTAAGACAGTCAAAATCAATAACTTTGAGACCCCCATCCTTAAATTCTTTGACCATATAGTTTTTTTTCATGTAATGAGGCTTGTTTCTCCAAATAAAGTTAAACGTCATTTGGTTGATGGATTTTATCATTTTGTTTGGGATGGCATTAGAGTAAGAGGGATAAATACATCTAGACAAACCCTCCATCTTTGTCAGATAGATCCGACCCAGCAGCGATATGTCTCTTTGGAGCCACATATTCAACCTCGTCTTACATTCATCAAGTTTTTCACCCACATTCCTTGATTGGCTTATTTTTGGTCTTTGTTGATATAGATGCCCAAGTATTTAATTTCTGATTTAATGGGGATATGATTGATTTCTTTTAAGGGTGTGTCATGAATAGCCAACAGTTCACATTTCTTTAAGTTTAAGTTTAACCCTGATGCTTTGGAAAAGTGTTTGACTTTTTCAATAGCTGCTTTAATTTGATGCTCATCTTTTAAAAACAGTGTTGTGTCGTCTGCTAACTGGCTAATAATGATCTCTGTGCCCAAGACATTTAACTTTTTGATTTCACTACAATTCTTAATATAAATGGCCAACATTTCAGTAGCTAATAAGAACAGATATGGAGAGATGGGACAACCTTGAGGGATTCCTACATCAACTTTGAAACTAGGGGTGGTGCCATTAGGACGGATAACACAGCTATTGATATTCTGATATAGACCATAGATCAGGTTTCTAAATTTAGTACCAAAACCAAGATTTTCCAGTGCTGTCATTATAAACGGATGCTCTCTTTCGGTTAAATAAGAAGACCTTGGCTGCAGACGACAAATTGGCACGTCCCTTTCCCCTTCTCCATTTAGGTTGCTCCTTTTCTGATCGAAAAATATTAGTGACACCATAATTTTGTTAATGAAAACTGCCACTTTCTGTTTTATTTGCCAGTAAAGTAAAAAAAAAAAAGCGATTTTCCCCCGCCATCGACTATGAGCCACAGACAACCCTCCAGACCAGCTGGTGGCGCTAAAGCGCCATGACGCTGTTAGCCAAACAAAGAAGAAGAACAGCACGAGGCGCTAGCAGCGTTAGCTTGTTAGCAGGCTAGCAGAGTTAGCTTGTGTTGAGAGGACGGTGATGTTTTGTTTGGACGTTTGTGAGGTTTTTGGACAGAAAGGACGATACGTGGTTCGTGTCGGAACTCTCAGCATTTTCCAAAGTGTCGTAAATGAGTGAAGAAGTGT
>JAUDJI010000087.1:0-41620 GCA_037389245.1 Oryzias sinensis | reverse complement strand
AAAATCACTTCCCGGGCCCTTGGCCAGGTCTGCTGCATTGGGGGGGGTACCCGGATCCAACTTGGAGGATGAACCTAACAACGGAATAGAATTGATAATAAAAATGCATTGGATATGTAATTAAAATTTAATGAAAATGAAATTTTCTATGAAATTGCATTGAAAATGAAATTTCCTATGAAAATACAATAAAAGTGCTCTTGTTCTGGAAAATAAAAAGAACGGTCTCACCTTGGCTCCTCTGCTTGCCTTTTTTCCACGAGGGACCCGCCTGGTGTCAGATTTGGGATTGCAGATGGCCAGCCACAAAAGGTGGAGAAGCAGAGGTCTGGGGATGAAAAGGACACTACAGTAAGCTCAGCCCCGCATCTCGCAGGAGGGGGATCTGCTAGATTGACGATGTGCGGCTATCCGGACCGGCAATCCACCACGGCGCTGTCACCAGGATTTCCATCTCACTGCATTTAACATTTGCTTTAGCAAGAAAAGTTACTCCATAAGAAATTTTGGAAATATTTAGAGCAAAACCCACTAAAAATTTAGTGGGTTTTGTACAAGTAAAGCAGAATTAGAATACAGCCATATTTAAGCTGTGCTTCAGCAAGAAAAATCATAACTGCATAAAGAATTTCAAAATTCAAAATACTTTTATTTATATAGCACCTTTCATGTTAAGAAAACAGCTCAAGGTGCTGTATATAAAAAAACAAACAAGGATGCACCATTGCAAAAAAGTTTAAATAAAATAATAAGCAGCTCCTAATAAAATACACAAAAACAAACACAAGTAAAAGAGGAATGATTAAAAAAAAACCTTAAGAGAGAACCTCCTGTTGGCCCGGAAGTCAGCATAGACAGACACCCTGCCAAGCGTGACAAACACTCTCAAACAGTCTGAAATGTAAACGTGATCATTAAAAAAGTGAAAATAGAAAAACAGCTGAAATATAAAAACTTCAGGTAAATTAATGCATAAAAATTAGGGAAGAAAAATCGAAGCCCTGTGAAGCTTTCATGGGGCTTCATGTAAATGTGCCAGAAAAATGAATGAAGCATTTGGGGATTTGAAACCACACAGAACAGCGGCATCTGGTGGCGGACTGGACGTATATCATCTACTCCACTAAGCTTGTTGCCCTTGTAACACTTCAGTGCGGAATTAAAATATAAGATAATGTTTGAAGATTTGTGAGAAGTGCTTGTGTTACATTGTGAATGCCAACTATAACGTGAGAATCAGTGCTTGTGAACCGGGGTCTATCTAAAATGACTGGGTGGGATAGATGTTTTATTTAAAACTATTTTCTCCACTGTGCTGGGCTTCAGCCCGTTTTGTATTTTTTGCTTACTATTTCGCCAGCCTTGGAGAAGATCCAACAAGAGGAGGAAGGTCCGTATTGAGGGTGGCCAGAGCTGCCCCCAGTGGCTCCCTCTCCTTAAACAGCCTTTCTAACATATTAAATGTGCTTTTCCATCTCGTTTCCACCATAGACAAGACGACAAGCACGTTTTAAGGAGAGAAGAAAACAACAACAATAACTGCAAACAAATGTAAAATCTTAGTTAAAAGAAAAAGAAAAATAGTAATCACCTCTTGAATCAATTTGTGCTCTGGTCTGGCCAGCTGTCGCTGTATCTCTGACAGCTTCTCATTCGCTGTGGTGCTGGATTTAACAAGACCAACAATCCTACGCCCCTTACTTCGGATGTCCTCTAGTTCAGGGGTTTTTCACCACCAAATGAAGCATATGTGCAAAACAAATTATGTGCCGAAGTAGTAATGTATATAAGTGTGGGAAATAGACATTTTTTTATTTATAAGTTGGACAAGATAATGTGGAAGCTAAGCTCCCCACAACAGTTTTCTTTTGTTAATTGTGCAAAACACCTTGCATGTTGTGCATCTTTAAGACGCCACTAGGTGGCGCTTGCAAATATCTGAGAAGAGGAAGAGAGTTTCTGAGAAAGACCAGCACGTTAACAGGGTCCGTGGCTTGTGAGCTAAAACGAAAAAGGAAGTGCAGTTGCCTTTTCATGTCGGTGGACAAATAAACAACTGAATTCTATCAAGCGGCCTCCTCATCTCTTTCAAGAGTGCAACATAAGCACATGCAACCATGTTGGGAGCACAGTCTGTAACAAGGCCTGTCACCTGGAAGAAAGATTACAACACGTTCACAAATCGTGTACATTAGGTAGTGGGAGGCCATATTGATGAATGATCTTGTACTTTATTGAACTGGCACGCACCTTTCCTTTAATTCCCCATTCTTCCATGAGGAGATTTTTGGCCTAAGTCAAGTGAGCTGCAGTGTGGGTTTGGAGAAACTGAAGAACCCCCAAGACCATAGAGGCCAGCTCCACCTAGAATGAACAAAATCAAACTTAGATACATAAATTAAAGCAGGGGATACCTACCTCCTCTGTGATAAAATGGCATGTTACAGCCAAGTAAGCGTCCATGTTAATTGATGTCCACATGTCTGCTCTCAGGCTGACAGCAGAGGTCCTGCTGACCACAGCTAAGGCCTTCTCCTTTTAGGCTTTGTACTTTTCCTCCACCATTTTCCTCAAGGCCTTCCTATTAGGAATTATGTAGGAGTGGTCCAAAAGGTTGACAAAAGCCTAATGGTGACAAATAAAATACAGCTTATTATGTACACAAAAGCATAAATAATGTAAATTCTATATAACATTAGCCACCTTACCTTGAAGCCCTTTGTCTCCAACCATTGAAAATGGGTGTGCATCCATTACAATCATATCCACCAATGCAGAATGAAGTTCTTGCTTTCTGGACACTGAAAAACATCCATCATATTAAGTTTAAAAAAATAAAAAATAAATCATACGAGCTGAGCATCAAACTCATGAACTGAGGTTGCACATGCCTCTAAATGTACCACTGAGCCATCTGTTTAACCCCCTGTAACATGTGCCATTTGTTATATATTTATATTATTATTACCGACTTGAGGAGGATTGAAGGTTTGGTTTGCCAACTGCGGAGTTTCAAAATGATGAACGAAGCGGAGATGTTTCATCATGGAGGATGTACTGTCATTAAATGCCAATTCATGTTTGTAAATCAAACATTGCACCTAAAAAATAAATGGAAAGAATAAAAATGATTCATTTAAACTGACAGACATAGCTATAAATCTAACATAATCAGCAATGGCTACTAATAAAATAACGTTAATAGTGTATTACCTTCTTAGGAGAATTCTTAGGAAATATCCACCAATGCAGCATCAAGTTCTTGCTTTCTTGAAGCCTTTGTTTTCAACAATTGAAAATGTTTGTGCATCACAAACACTTTTTAACAAACGTTAAAATATAAAAAACAGTTAAAATATAAAAACTTAAGATAAGTTAATGCATAAAAAGCCTAAAACACCTGAAATATAAAAAGAATAAGTTGGTATGTTTAAACAAAGACTAGATAAATAGATAAATAATAATAATAACACGCATCAAACAAATGAAAAAATGAACTGAGTCCAAACCAGCGCACCTGCACCCAAACAAATTAATGAGTAGGTGTGTTGAGCACGTGACCATGCGCTCTTCGGGGACCAATCCGTTTGAAGTTTGGATAGCCACGCCTTCTTGCGCAAAAATACTCGCCAAAAAAGAAGTTCCGGTATAGGTCACATTATGTAATGTCCGTTGGTCATATGACATGTCAGTGATCTGGACAAATTATGATACTACCATAGAAAAAGATTTGATGTGGTCCTTTGTAACAAACAGAGCTCCGACGTGGAGCTAGATTTTCTTCTAAACGTGCTCTTATTAGTGTTATGGCTATTATTTAGTGCATTTCCGCTACACAGTTTGTCCCAGTGGTTCCACCCTGTAACAACGTTGTCGTTAGTATTAAAAATCCTGCAGCTTTAGCATATGGATGTGTTGGTCTAGCGGCTAAAGCATCGGTTTGCGGATACAGAGATTTGGGGATCGAATCCCGTGAGGAACTTTTTTTTTTATGGAAGCCTGAAACTGTATATTTGTAAAACGGCAAAATATGCAATAAAGTTTGTTCAAAAAACGGTTATTGCAGACCGAACTTTTTATTCATTGGCATTTAGACGTTTGTTTTATAATGTAAGGACCCAGAGTTTGGACAGAGCTGCGGGCGCCCTCTTTATTATTCATTATGGGAGTGTCTAAACAAATGAGGCAATCACTCCCAGCTGCGTTGGTGGCTGAGCGTGAAGTCAGAGAAAGAGGAATTGTGTGATGTGCGACTTATTTGATGTTGGAGAAATTGATCAAAGTTAAAAGTTGACACGGTAGTCCAGGTGCCACGCAGTGTAACAAGTGTTAAGTTAGTATAAGTTTTATTCCACTAAATCCATCGTAAGTTTGCACCAGAGTATTAATCGGTCTGAGGGTACTTGAACTCACCACAAGCACGCTAGCTGGTGCTAATGAGCATGCGCGCTCAGACTGCTGCTAGCTGTGTCCGAGGTAAGACGTGAATCTGCGAGTGTTACTAGTTTTAGTTTTCTGTCAATTGTTTGTTAGTTTGTTTCAATCATAACTCACAAAGTCTGGAATTGTGTGGTGTCAGTTTTACGTAGTTTGTGTGGTTTTATTTATTTTTTTCGCTCTATATTTGCACTGTTTCGTGGAGCTGGTTGAGGTTCGTGACATTTTTCTTTGATGTTTAAGTTAACTCTTCTTTATTTCTTTTTGTGCATTTTTCAGTTGTTAAGGGGGAAAAACACAGAAGAACTCTGGGCAGCATTGTGAATTTTAGTTTTCTGTTAACCAGGATTGAAAGACATTGACTCAGCAGCATCCAAGCGTGGTCTTTGATTCACTGAACACAAGGCAGAGCAGAAAACTCAGTTCCAGCAGCACCGCAGTGCAGCTACCAACCTGCTAACAGCTTCTGGGCCCAGGAGACGCCTGAGACTATTAAATGTGTTTTCCACTTCAGTGAGGAAGTTGACACCATGAGCAGACGAACAGCTGATACAAGCCGCTGGTCCATGGAGATGAGATGAACTATGGGAAACCAAGTTGTTGGATCACCTTTGACTACAAGGATGGAAAGACGCCATTCTGAATGACCCTGATGATGAGGATCCAGCTACAAATGTGGAGGCATGTGCTGAACTGATCCAGTTTCTGGATGACAAGAGCCTGTCGCTGGTGATGCGTGAGGCAGCAGATGACGGCCGCAAGGCGCTGCAGATCCACAATAAAGGAAAAGACCAATCAGATCCGAACCGGCGTCCAGCAGACTGCAGCTGTGAAGGCACTCTAAGGACTTGGCAAAAATATCCCTACTTCTTAGCTTATTATAAAACTCGCATCACCAGCTAAGCACCGTGAGTATACATGCATATTTATTTGTTCTCAGAGCAATTCCACGTTCATCCATCCATTCAGCAATATGCTAAAAATGTCCATTTGCTCTTTCTTAGATCCTGTAGTGCCTCCTCCCAGAGGAGAACCTTTGGCCCAAAGGCAGCTTTTGACTGCTGGGGATTAAGTTTGTCTGTGTGTGTTTCTTAGAGTAATATGTTTCTCATTTCCTCTAGACACTTCCATGACGGGGAGCTGCTTCTTGCTGCTGCACAATGTGAAGCACAGCTAAGTGTGTTGTAGTCTGGGTAATATAGGAGACAGTTTTTTTTAATCAAAATCACATTTAGAAGCATTTTAACAAAACAGTTTGTTTGCCAAAAAGCCTAGTTTAGAGTCTCATTTCTTTGATGCTCTCTCTGTTCTCCACTGTCAGTTATGTCATTTCTGAAATGGCAGCTGGAAGAGTCATTCTTCTGTTTCCTCAGAGGCCTGTCCTGGTCCCTCTCCATCTGTGGCAGCAGCAAAGTCAGCGCTGGAGCTTCCAGTCCACTGGAAAGAACAACTGCCTCGCTTCCAGCACCAGTGGATTGCAAAGAACCGGCAAGGCAGAACTTGTGTCGCCGCTAAAGCTTTGGTGGCGTCCTCCTCAGCCCGCTCTGGTTCACACTCAGCCTCCCGCCTCACCAGACATCTTCTTGTGGGCGCCACAGAAAATGTGGTCATTTCTTTTTGTCCCCAAAAGTGATGTACGTGGACAGAGACTGCTGCAGCAGACGCGGCCAGTCTCTGGTGAAGACCCCATTTTCAGAGTGGGGTGAGCTTGAGGTGCGCCTGGACATCTGGCATTTCATGCGGCAATTTGCTGCAGGTGTCACGACAGAGGCTCATCCGCTCTACGGGTCTGTCTGCGTGCATTTTGGAGTGGGATCCAGAAGATGTGGCTGCTCTTTGCTGTGCCAAGGAGGCCCTCAAAGAAAAGTGGCCATGTTTCTAGAAGGACAGTCACCACTCCACTGTGGGAGGAGGACCAGGGGAGTGGAGGAGACTGCAGCAGTGATTGGAGCACTCATCCATCCACGGTGCAGATGGGAAGGACACCCTTGGACCACGAACGGATCCAACAGATTTGGAAGGAACAGCCAAACCACCATCCGAGGACGTCCCACTCTACGTGAAGACGGGAACACTAAAGAGAGGAGGGGTGGAGCTGTCCTGCTACAGCTGTCCCTGTGGGTCGACCTCCACCTGAACCGTTTTCTACCAGGTAATGTGTGCTGAACATCTGGATTCCTACTGTAAACATTTCTAACATTTCCTTTCATATGGTTCAGAGACTTTTGAAACCCTGTTTGTTTCACTCAGGAGCCAGTGACGCACATTTCCAGCCAGATCTCCTTCAGGGTTTGATGCCTGAAATCTCTGGATGTGTCTGCTGAGCTCCTCATCAAACACACGGCTGAGTCTGAGCCGACTGATCAGAAGATTCAGACTGAGGAAACTTCCTTTGTAAAGTTGATGTTACATTTGTAACATGTTACAAAAAAGTTTTTTCCTGAATCAAAAAATCCAACTTTAGGTTCAAAGTACATTTTGGGGCTTTTTTTAAATACCTAATGTAGTTCTAACATTCTTGTTTTGTTTTTTAGCAGGAATCAGTGACAGAAAAATGTTTAGACACACCTGAAATGTGAGTATTTGATAAATGTGTTTGTCTTTTCCAGTCATCATGAACCTGCAGCTGCTGGATTCTCAGAGTGGACTTTTCCAGAGTGAGGATGCAGGATTTGAACAATTGGTCTAGACGCTACACACAGACATTCAGCTCCATCCTCAGCAAACATCGTTCCAGCTCCAGAGGACAGGTACACTCTGCTGTTCTCTGTTCATCGATAGGAAATGATATTTGGAGGAGGTTTCTGTTTTCATGATGTGTGTTTCTGCCTCTAAGAATCTTCAAGGGGGGGCTCCATCTGCTGCTGCTGCAGTCTGGACTGCATCCCTTCCTCCTCCAACACGGTCCATGAAGACATGGAGGACAGAGTCTGTGGGATGACCTGGACTGACCTGCACAGAGTCTGAACTGGATGGACGACACTTCAGTTCATGTGAGTCGAGGCAGGTGAGCGTATACTTTTGGTACTATAGTGTACATGTGAGTACATCACAGAGATGCTCTGCAAAGTTCCTCAGCAGCTGGGGGCAGATAAAATCTGATGCTGCAGGTTTCCTGCTCTGCAGTGGCCTGGAGTGAGAAACCTGATGTGGTTTATTGCTGCATGAAGGTCTTTGTGGATGTTTTCTTGTCTAAAGTTCTGTCCTTGTTCTGAGGAGAACAAAGTAGCAGGATCTTCCAGAAATAATTTTAACAATTTTTATTTACAAGTATTTACAAATACATTTATATTAACAGATATATTTAATACGGAGCCCGTGTCCTGAAATTAAGATATAAAAAAATATCTTGTTCCCACAGATTATCTCGTTCGCACGAAATACTACTGCGTTCCCTCAAAATACTATTGCGTTCCCTCGAAATGATTAACTCGTGCAAACGCAATAATTATGTCGTTCAAACGCAATAATTAATCCGTTCAAACGCAATAATTATTCACTTCATAAGTCATTCATGCGGATATGCTCTCTGTACGCCGGCAAAAGCCGCTTTCAGCGGTAACTTTTGTGTCTCTGTGAACCATATTCGTTCAAAAAAGGAACATGAAGAACAAAAATGATCATTTTATTACTGTCTCAATGAATATAAGAAAAATATCAAAAGATTTATGATAACAAGGCTGCTTTGTCATACGATAGCTCCTGCTAGGCTACTACTAGCGCCGCCGCAGAGCTCTCTGATCATGTATGCCGGCATTTGGGCAACTGGCTGGTCGGTTGACAGACAGACAGCTGATATTGTAGTTTAGGGTCGAATAAATGGTAAATGGCGTATACTTATATAGCGCCTTTCTTCCTACAAGGACAAAGCGCTTTACAGTCACAGACTCATTCACCCAGTCACACACACATTCACTCACACATTCACACACTGGTGGCGGCTCCGCTGCCAAACACAGGCGCCCGCCTACCACCAGAGGCAAGGTGGGGTTCAGTGTCTTGCCCAAGGACACTCCGACTCATGGGCGTGCAAGGCGGCAATCGAACCTGCAATCTTATGATCATGGGTCGACCGCCCTACCGCTGCACCACGGCCGCCCGAATAATTATTGCATTCGAACGGATTAAATATTGCGTTCGAACGACATAATTATTGCGTTCGCACATCAACTGGCTGGAGTTTTCCTGGACATCTTCAATTGGTCCCTGCAGCTCACCTCAGTTCCGGTGTGCCTCAAGTCCTCCATCATCGTGCCGGTGCCAAAAAATCCTCTGTCTCGTGCCTCAATGATTACCGGCCGGTCGCTCTGACACCGGTGATCATGAAGTGCTTTGAGAGGATCATCCTGAGCCACATCAAGGACATCATCCCTGCTACTCTGGACAGTCATCAGTTCGCTTACAGGGATCGACAGAGGACGCAGTTTCATTAGCCCTGCATGCTACCCTGTCCCACCTGGAGCATCCTGACACCTTGTGGACTTCAGTTCAGCCTTTAACACGGTGATCCCGGACAAGCTGACACTGAAGCTCCACAACCTGGGTCTGCCTGCCTCCCTGTGCCTCTGGATCTCAGTGGTGAGAATTGGAGACTAAACATCATCCACTCTGATCCTGAGCACAGGAACACCACAGGGGTGTGTCCTCAGCCCCGCCCTCTTCACTCTGTTCACCCACGACTGCTCCGCCATTCATTCCACAAACCTGGTTTTAAAGTTCGCCGATGACACCACCGTAGTGGGTCTCATATCCAACAATGATGAGACTCACTACAGAGAGGAAGTTCAGCATCTGACAGGATGGTGTGCTGACAACAACCTCATCCTGAACACCTCCAAGACCAAAGAGATCGTTGTGGATTTTAGAAGGACTAGAAAGGTGGCACACACCCCCCTCCTCATTAACGGGGAGGAGGTGGAGCGAGTGGACCACATCAAGTTCCTGGGGATCCACATTACATCTGACCTCACCTGGTCGCTGCACACATCCCACCTGGTGAAGAAGGCTCAGCAGAGACTCTTCTTTCTAAGGAAGCTTAAAAGAACAGGACTTTCATCTCAACTTCTGGGGAACTTCTACAGGTCAACCATAGAGAGCATCCTCTGTCTGAGTGCTACGGTGTGGTACGGGAGCTGCACCGCTCAAGACAGGAAGGACTTGGCCCGGGTGGTGAAAACCGCACAGGAGATTGTGGGAGGACCCCTCCCACAACTCAACTCAGTGTACAGTTTCCCAGAATTTGTCAAGAAAAAAAGAAAAGATTTGTTTTTTAAATCTGTTATGTTTGATAAAGTAAACATGTCAAAGGCTTCTTTTTTTGGAAAAATAACTCCACATTCTTAGTGATCCAAACTTGGGTAGAGGGATCCCCGCCCTGGACAGGATTGGGTCCTCCACCAGGAGACGGTGCTGGATGCAGTCAGACGCTTTGAGGATGTTGGTCTTCTCCGGGCTGCTTTGAGGGTTAGCCGTGAGGTGTCTGCAGCCACAACACTTTCACCAGTGTGTACATCAGCCTGTCTTGCTGAGCTGGTGCATACCGCTTAGCCATTATGACTTTCTGGATAACAGCAGCTTCAACAAGATTGTCCCTCTTGGTCCTGCAGGACAGGGTGTTGTGTCCCGTCCAGCTGGTGTAACTTATCGTGTTCCTCCACGGCGTTCCAGGCTTCCACAACCTCTGCTCTGTGCTGAGGGACAGCTTCTCTGTCATGCCAATCAGGAAGAAGATTCGCACTGCAGACATCCTCCTGTTGAAGGAACAAAAGCTAAAAACCTTTCAGAGAATAAAAAGACTTGCAGTCTGTTTAAATATTTAAAAAGAAGCTACTCACAAAGGCTGGAGGGTGGAGGTGTCGTGGCTGGTGATGCTGATGTGGGCTGGGTTGGCGTGGAAAACGTCGCTGTGGTAGGCCTCATCCTCTACTTCTCCTCTTCCTGCTCCATCTTCCTGTCAATCAGCGGTGCAGATTATTTTTAATAACATTTCAAGCGCTGCTTCTGTGCATGCCAGAGTGTTCTTCCTGGACTCGTGTGGCAGCCCTTTGTGGAAACCCTCCTAGCTGTTGCTTCCTGGAAGGCATTTGTAAAAAGGCACATCCACACCCCTGATGTTGATAACACAAGACACGCACATGTCCGGTGGATCCTGAATGCAGCCCAGATGCTGCTGCAGGCAGGCCCACACCTCATCAACGGCCTCTACAAATCCAGAAAGGAGTCCAGAAATAAGGCAGTTCAGTCAAAACACATTCAACACAAACGGGGACGATTGTGAATTGTTGTTTTTTACATTTTAGTTCTGTTTTTAGGTTGTCTGTCAAAACAGCTGCTTTGAGTTAATGATCCTCGGTGTGTTTAGTTGTTTGGTACTCAAAATCTTTTAACTGCTAACTAACATTCAACATTTAGCTCTATAGTAATTCACTAAGAAAGCTTTCTGTTTACCTGCTGTCTTGAAGAGGCTCACTCCACTTTCATCCAGACCAGCAAGACCTTTCGGCTCCTCCACCGACTTCAAGGCTTCCCCTTTAGCCCTGACAGCCTTTGTCAGCACATCCGGGTCGCCTTTATTGTAGCCAGTGCAGACTTGAACGCAGCGCATTTGGAGTGGCTGTCGGTCCGGACGGCTGCGTCGAACCGGTGGATCCAGTGGAAGATGTCCAGACGAACCACCATCCCACCGTCAACCCAAGGCTGGAACAAAGTCTCCACTGCTGTTGGGCCTTGTGTGCGAGAACCCCCCAGATCAGGATCTTCGGAGCCGGTTGATTGGCCCGTTGAAACCTCTCCATAAGCCCTTTACACATGGGCCGAAGCTCGCCTGTGGATTCCTCGCAAATCAGCACGAAGGTCACAATTTGGGAGTGTTCGTTCCCAACACTGGTGAACCATTCGGCTGAGCCATGAGCCTCTCCAGACAGCTTCTTAACCACCTGAAACATGCAGTCATTTGTCATCCAACCACAGCAATATGAGGTGTATTTCATCTTAAGTGGTGAAAATGACTGCAATATGTCTGAAATGGTGATACAGTGAACCTTTGAAATACCTTTTTGGTGGAATCCATTTTCAGCACAGTGCCAAAGGTGGAGAGGTTCTGGTTCCTGTAGTCCTGGGGGGTATTCCAGAAAGCAGGTTCTGCTAGCTCCCACGGTAAGTTTGAGGCTAAGGAAGTGGATAACCTCAGTTTTCCGTTCCAGAAATGGAGTTATATTTCAGGGTATGTCAAGTTGCCATGGCAACTCATGCTCTGAACATAACCTGGTCTGGAGCAGGTTTAGTTGAAGCTTAGTTTGTTTTCAGAGAGGTGAAGCAGCATGGCGTGTCCATTTGAAGATGATTTAGTGGATGAAGAAGCTCAGATAATACTTTTTCCACCGTGAGAGGGTGATAAGACCACATATGGATGTTGGAAAGAGAAACTTTATACTTTGATCTAACTTAATTATTTATTTCAGTTAATCTATCTATCTGTATACCCAGTCTGTGTCCCACCAAGGTCGGGCACACATTCTTAACTCCCTCCTTCTCTTCCCCAAACCCTCCTCCTTCATTGTGTGTGTGTGTGTGTGTGTGTGTGCATGCGTGCGTGCGTGACTGGTCTGAGGCCTGGTCTAAGCCACACCACACTGCACCAGGTCAGCTGCACAGTCCACTGTGGGCACCTCCACAGCAGGGCCTCAGCCAAGGCTGGTTTCCCCTTGCCGCTTCATCCCAAGACCAGACCTCTACCACACCCATCCATTCATTCATACACAAACTCTCTCCACCCCTCCCTGTCCTGAGCAGCCTCTCTCCCCTGCACCACAGTCATCCCTCTTGCATTCAACGCTCTCCTTACACCCTCTGTCCATCCCATTCATGGTCTTCCTCTCATTCTCACTCCACTCACATCAGAGTCGTATACCTTTTTCACCAATCGCTCCCTTCCCATTCTTTCAACATGTCCAAACCATCCCAGTGCCTTTTGCTCTGCTCTATAAGCTGACTCTGGCATCACACCAGTTCTCTCTCAGATGACTTCATTTCTCACTCGATCCATACGCGTCACACCACACAAACTCCTCAAACATCTCATCTCAACTACATTCAGCTTCCTCTTTTCCACCGCTTTCAGACTCCATGTTTCAGCCCCATATAATGCTGCAGGCACCACCACACCCTCATACAATCTCCTTTTTGCATCCTTTCCCAGTGACCTACATTCAAACACTCTCTTCATTCCCCCCCATATCTTTCATACTTCTAAGCTCTACCTCTCCCCCTATTCCACCATCCACACAGACACACGACCCCAAATACTAAAAACACTACCTCTTCCCATTTAATGCCACATTCAATCTACGTTCACCCTACATACATATCCCACCAAAGTGTCTGTATTTATACTGTTTAGAAAAAGTTGTGTAGTGGATCAGACTCTGAGATGAGTGTCAGTCTTCCTACTGCTAATCCAGCAGGACAGTCCAGTCCGTCTGATAGCTGATCGTCTGCTTCAGGAGAACATTTTATAATAACGTGTGTTGTGTCTGGTTCCCTAACACAGAGCACACGGCCTCTGAGCTGCAACTTAGAGGAGCAACACTTTAGTGTCTGCGTCAGCCCCCCAGCCCAGAACATTCACTTGTACAGCCATTTAAGGAAGGGTTATTGGTCTTTTCTGCATTCTTGTTTGTTTTCATGTACAGCACCTTGAGCTGTGTTTTCCATGAAAGGTGCTATAAAAATAAACTTCATTTGAATTTGACTTTGTAGCGCGTGGATCAGGGCAGGTGGGGGTCTCTGACACGGAGAAGGGGAGCTCCACGTCAGCAGATGTGAGCGTTAAAGCCAGCAGGGGGGGGCGGCTGTGTGTGACGGCACAAACTCCTACAAACCCTCCTCAACCTTGTGGACAACATTCCCAGAAGAGTTGAAGCTGTAAACACGGCAAAAGGCGAATCCACATGGTACTGAACTCAATGGGTTAGTGACTCATCTCCACAGGAAGACCGAGAGAAAACACACAGAGGGGGAGCGGTCACCTATGCTGGAAGGCATAGACATGGGGGACACAGAATGTGCCCCCCCCCCCACATACCCGTGGTGCCTTTAACACCGTCAGAACGGGCAGGAGGAAGAGAGCAGCGTGGAGGGGGCGTGTCTTCAGCTGTGAACACTGACCAGAGTCTGTTATGGGATGGAATGTTTTTCTGGAAAGACGGTCAGTGGTGATCTCATAGTGGACATGTGAGTGCCCAAAAAAAAAAAAAAATCCTTTTATCTCCCTAGACTAAGACCCCCAATTTCCGGGTAAAATGAATTAAATTTGGGTCAGGGCGCCCCCACTATTTCTAGGCAGGGGCGGGTTTTAGACTCACTGCTTATGATTTCAGACCCGCAACAAACTAACAGCTGCTTCCTAATAAAAAATAGTTGTCATCAATAAAATATTATTTATTGGGTTTACTGGATTTAAAGAAAATAAATAAATAGACAGGAGTCTGCATCAAAGTGAATTTGTTTCCATCATCTCACTTAACTGAGTGTTTGACAGACAGAAAAGTCTATGGTTGTGGAAAATGGACAAAAGATCAAAGGGAACATCAAGCTCATGAAAAATAAAAATAATTCCAATAAATAATTAAATATACTGTATATCCTGACAGAATTTTGAATTCAATGAACTATCGTAAGGGTGTAAGAAAAAATCGATTCTGCAATATATTGCAATACGTCATTTGGCAATACTTGTATCGATTTAAAATGCTGCCAGATCGATATTTATTTAATTATTTCTGAGCGTCCTTCAGCGTCTGACTCTTGTTCTCCACTTCACCCTCCGACCGCTAGTTGGCAGCAGAGAACACAGAGCCTCTTAGAGCAGCTGAACACAACACAAGACAACAGGAAGACTGCAGCCAGAGGCAGCTGGTTCTGTTGTTATGAGACATGAACTATTTAGTTTTTACTTGAATGGATACCAAACAGAAACTCTGAGCCATGTTGCTGCCAGTAGGATATGAAAACGTTTATTGCTGTGCTTTTTAGCGGCTCAGATAAATAAGATAGACAATGAAGCACGGCAGCAGCTAATGGGCTAATGCGCTTAACATCTTCTAACATGCTAGCAAAGCGGGCTAAAGTTCTGCAGAACCTCAAAGCAATGGATTGTAGTTTAGGGGCCTGGGGGGTATTCCAGGAAGCATGTTTAAACTATCCTGACTTTAAGCCTGAACTCTGGCTGAAATCCGCCTGAACTTGCTTACTCGGGGTATGTCGGTTCCAAAAGACCGGATATGAGTTGGCGTAATTACGCTCGACTTGGTAACCCTGGGTTAATGCACGGTACATAAAGACATTCTCAATAGATCGCCGATTTCTGGAGTCACCATGGAAACGCGTGGAGAAAAAAAAAGGAAGCGCGACACTTGAGACGGAAGTGAGACGGATTCTGAGATTTTAATGACGGCGGATAAAGATTATAAGTCCATCAAAAAAGTAACACGGCTGAAAAATAATTAAAATAATTTAGTTAAATTTATTCAAACTCAATAATTGTTTATACAACTCAAATTTACGTATTTATCTAATTAAATGTCACATTACTCCATTAATCTTTTTTCCATCTTAATTTCTTATATTTCTTGAACTTTCATATGTCTAAGTTTGAACCGGCAGATATGCTCATTTTTATAACAATAAAAAGAACGGGGGGAAAAAATGCACGGAGTGCAAAAACTAATTAAAGAATTTTCCGTCACTGTCATAACAATTTTAGGTGGTAGGGGTGCTATATAAACTCATCATCCTCTTCTTTACTCTCACTCATGGTGCAGAGACGTAAGCATAGTAGGACAAAATAGCTCGGCAAACACGGTGAAACAGCTAAACAACTAAACACATTTTGTAAAAAACCCACACTTAAACCCAAATCCGTCCAGACAGGCAAAGGGAATGGTATCCCAGAATCCCATGCGGTGCCGATCTAACAGCAGCACCAAAGTTACACTTACTTAATTAAATTAATATGAACGAAAGGAAAATAATTGTCTGAAAACTACGTGTTATTTTTAAGGTGACCTAACAAAAAAGATTTATCTTAACTGAAGGAAATAATTAAGTTAAATCAAAGTAAAAAAGTTTCTCTTTCCAACATCCATATGTGGTCTTATCACCCTCTCATGGTGGAAAAAGTATTATCTGAGCTTCTTCATCCACTAAATCATCTTCAAATGGACACGCCATGCTGCTTCACCTCTTTGAAAACAAACTAAGCTTCAACTAAACCTGCTCTGGACCAGGTTATGTTCAGAGCATGAGTTGCTATGGCAATTTGACACAGCCTGAAACATACCTCCATTTCTGGAACAGAAAGCTGAGGTTATCAACTTCCTTAGCCTCAAACTTATTGTGGGATCTAGCATAACCTGCTTTCTGGAATACTCCCCTTATGGATCAGAGAGATGTGTACAACGCTCTGAAAAAGGCTGACATCGTGGTGATCAGCGTTACCAGTTTACTTCCGTGTGTGAGAAGCGTGGCTGCAAAGGTGCAGCAGAGCAGAAATGTAAACAAAGCCCCTTTTTTGTCACATTAAAGCAGCTTTCCTTCGTTCTGTCATTCTGCCTCATCATCACACTTTATTGTTTCTGGAAATAATTATAGTGTGTGTCCCCCCCCTTATTTTTAAAGCACCATTCAGGCTCCTGCACTGTTTAAAAGCACTAGAGAAGCTACATTAATGCTGAAAATAAACAGCATTTTATTTACCCAATAGAAACTTATTGGTTAGAGCTCATTCATTCTTTGTTTTTTTCTTACACTGAAATCTTTTTTTAAATCAGACAATGTTGACTGTTCCCTTTCTATATTTTAACTTATCAAAATAAAAGCACTATGAATTTGCTTTGGTAAACGCAACTTATATGAGATACAATTGCAGTGCTTAACATTGTGATCATTAAACCGAATTTGACCATTTTATTACAGTTGAAGACATTAAAATTCAGGTTGAGTTTTTTCAAAGTCATATTTAAAAAAATATCGGGATACGTATCGTATCGCCAGACTCTTGCCAATACACACCCCTAAACTAACGTGATATATCGGTAAAAATATTTTTTCTAACACATCCAGGTTGAGGCTCCCTGAGCTTTCATCGCAGTGATCCAAATGTCTCTTTGAGAGGTTCAGGTTGCTGACCCCTGGTCTAACACATCCACGTGCAGTCCAGGTTGGTATTGGAACATTTTCATGTATAAAGTAAAATGTTTTGTAAAACAAACAATATTGTTCCATAATGATGAAATACAACACTTTATGTTCTTAATTTGTTATTTATTTTTCGTCCTCAAAGTATCGTTAAAATACCATATCGATAAGCAGTATCAATACTAATAGTACCGTTAAAACTTTAACGATACCCATCCCTACTCATAAGGCCCTATATTTACTCACTTTATTATTTGGATCCAAAACTATGGTATATTTTTACCCATACCTACCTGCTGTGATTATCAGACAGCTCTCTTCACGAGCAACAGAACCCTGAAACAAAAGGAATAAAACAAAACTAAGGGGGGATGAAGGTGAAGCCATGGTAGAGGCAGAGATGGTCAGTGCATCAGGACTCCATGCACACTGCAGGGAGTTCTTAATTTTCTTCTCCTTACCTCTTACCCCTAACCCTAATCCTTTTTTTACAGTACAGATGCAGGCAACTATACGTTAGTACTGTTTGATACAGTGTTACGGCAAATCACCGCTCTTTTTGGTTCAACACCGGTCCTCACAAAACAACTTCAAGGCTTCTATTCTGAATGTGACAAATGACTTTATAACAACTGAGTACATTTTTATTTCATGTATAAATAAAGATGATGATAAAATAAATAAAATAAAAAGCACAATAAGGATTTGATGCAGTTTCTGCTCTTGTAATGTGCTCTTTTCAACATCAGATGGCAACAAAGTTCAGCTCATGTTCAAACTTTCTCCAGTGTTTGTAGAAGTCATTTAAGATGATCCTTCAATGCTTTTGGAGGAATTATTAGATATGGTCCCTTTATGTCTCTTAATTTCTATATACACTTGATGTTTCTGTAATTATATTTGTACTAATTTTCAAGTCTTAATGCTATATTTTTAATAGACAAAACTGAGTTTAAAAAGTATATTTAATCATAATTTTGGCCATATTTTAATATATACTGTAACGACCCTGCTGGTACATCACCGTAGCAGGAAAGGAGAGCCGACCTGCTAATTAACTGGCTACATTGGAGGGCTATCCATGCTCCATTCACCGCACAGCTCCGGATAGTCAGAGAGGAAGAAGTAAGCAGAGAAGCATCAACGTTCATTTATTTAATCACACCCACAAACAGCTTGGATGTCACTTCTGCTCAATGCCCCCTCACTCATTTTTTTAATTCAATTCAATTCAATTCAATTTTATTTGTATAGCCCAAAATCACAACAACAGTCATCTCGATGAGCTTCGAAGTAAAACATGAACTCAAAAGGATCATGAATACAAAGAGTTCAATAGTAAAATACTAAAATGGACTAACAAACTGACTAAGCTATACTGGCATCCCTGCCCTTAGACCCCCCTTCGCGGTAAGGAAAAACTCCCAAAAAAAACGGATTCCGGAAAAAACGAAGAAACCTCAGGAGTGCCCACATGAAGGAGGGATCCTCCCCCAGGACGGACAGGCGATGTACCAGAACTCTTAGAGAAGAATTAACTTATCTAAATCTACAACTACATATATAAAGTCCAGCAGACGAGCTTCATCCAGCCGTGGTTGGAGGGACAGTCAAAGGCGCGAGTCGAGCCGGAGACAGGAACCACAGCCAGGTGTAGGAGCAGAGACGAGGTAGACGGTCAGGAACTGGAGCACGGATGAAACAACTGGAGTCTGGAAGCACTCCCACTCCCCAGGAGGGGAGAGGAAAAGAGGGACAATACATGAATCACTGCACCAAACAGAGGCATGGAGAACTAAATGATAAATTATGATCAAGAATAGAGGAGAGGAAGCGTATTACTCTTGTTAAACTAAAATATGTCCAACACAAGAGGCCCTCAGCTCTCATCTGTCTGCCCAGCTGTTGGACAGGACAAGTTAAAAAGAAAAAAAAAAGAAAGAAAAGAAAAGAAGACAGAACCCCAGTGAACCATAGTTACCCCAGCTTCAACTTCTAGCAGCCTTTTAAAAGAAATGGTTATTAAGTTTAATTTAAACAAATTAACATTAAGTTAAATAATCTCTGAATACTAACTAGTCTGACAATAAGCCTGTCCACAGAGGAATGTTTTCAGTCTAACTTTGAATGTAGAAACTGAGTCGGCCTCTCTTCCATGAGCTGGGAGTTTATTCCATAAGACAGGGGCTTGGTGGCTAAACGCTCTACCTCCAACCGTACTTTGACTAATTCTAGGAACCACAAGCAGTCCTGCATTTAGTGAGTGAAGTGTTCTGATTGGATGGTAAGGGACTATGAGGTCCTTAATATAGGACGGGGCCATTCCATGTAAGGCCTTATAGGTTAACAGGAGGATCTTGAACTTGATTATAGAATCAACTGGGATCCAGTGAAGTGAAACTAACACAGGAGTGATGTGATCTCTTCTGCTAGTTCCTGCTAACAATCAAGCTGCTGCGTTCTGAACAAGCTGGAGACTTCTTAAGGAACTCTTAGGACACGCTGCTAACAAGGAGTTACAGTAATCCAGCCTCCACGTAACAAATGCATGGATGAGTTTTCAGCATCACTCTTAGAAAGTATATTTCTGATCTTAGCAATATTCCACAGGTGATAAAAGGCAGTTCTACACGCCTGAGATATGTGAGCCTTAAATGATAAATCCTGGTCAAATAAAACCCCAAGGTTTCTAACTGTGGAATTGGGGGCTATACTTATGCCATCCAGGGAGACTATCTGAGCAGTCAGAGCATCTCTGAGCTTTTTGGGACCAAGTATAATGACCTGACAACTGCGTATCGTCGGCATTACAATGAAAATTAATGCTGTGTTTCCTGATTATGTTTCCTAGGGGTAGCATATAAAGCGTAAACAGGATCGGTCCCAAGACTGAGCCCTGTGGGACTCCATAGTTGATTGGAGTGCACTGGGAGGAATGTCCATTTACATTAACGAACTGATACCTATCGGACAGATAGGATTTAAACCACTGGAGAGCAGATCCTCTGATCCCTATGTCCTGCTCTAGTCTATGGAGTAAAATACTGTGGTCGATAGTGTCAAAGGCTGCACTGAGGTCCAACAGGACCAGAATAGAAAGTAGACCCTTTTCTGAGGCCAATAACAAGTCATTAGAGACTCTAACTAGTGCAGTTTCCGTACTGTGGTGGGGTCTAAACCCCGACTGAAAGTCTTCAAAGAGGCAGTTGTCCTGTAGGTGGCAGTAAAGCTGCTTAACTACAACTCTTTCTAGGATTTTAGAAATAAAGGGCAGGTTTGATATCGGTGTATAGTTGGCCAAGATGCTAGGATCCAAACTGGGCTTTTTCAGAAGAGGTTTAACAACTGCATATTTAAAAGACTGTGGCACGTAACCTGTTTCCAGAGAGGCATTTATCATTGTTAATATGGGATCATTGATTAGGGGAAAAGTTTCTTTAAAAAGTCTAGTGGGAATTGGGTCTAACAGACACGTTGAGGATTTGGAGGACGTAATAATTGATGTTATTTCCGCTTGATCCACAGCAGTAAAGCAGTCCAATGTTACAGAAGTTTCTATGGAAGCCTCCATTTCTACCACTTCAGCCTGTTATGGGCTGATAGTTGGAATAACTGGATTTAACTTATGTCTAATATTTGAGATTTTACTATGGAAAAATGTAAGAAAATCATCAGAGCTGAGAGAAACAGGAACATGTGGTTCTACTGAGCTCTGACTGCGAGTTAATTTAGCAATAGTACTAAAAAGAAATCTTGGATTGTTTCCATTCTCTGATATTAAGGTTGAATAGTACTGGCTTCTAGCTCTACGCAGAGCTTTTTTTTATAATTTAATAGGCTATGTTTCCAGATATCCAGAGACTGCTCTGAACCGGAGCGGCGCCATTCTCTTTCCAACTTACGGGTTTCTTGTTTAAGAGAACGAGTTTCAGCGTTAAACCACGGTGCTACTCGGTTTTGTCTGACAAACTTAGGTTTCAAGGGGGCAACAACATGGAGTGTACTCCTGAGGGCTTGTAAGGCATCACTAACAAAGTGGTCATTTATACTAGGACTGATACTATGGGAGCTGGACTGAGAGTATTTTCTTAGAATATCACTAAGTACTGGCTGAACTGTGTGTTTAAACTCAGACACAGAACGGTCAGTTAAGGTTCTTCTAGGCTGTTTCTTATTCACTGGGGCAGAAGGATGTTCCAGTGTAAACTGGAAGGTAATCATGAAGTGATCAGAGATGATGGGGTTAAGAGGAAGGACACTCAGCTGGCTGATCTCTATCCCATGGGTTACACTCAAAGAAATGAAACATTAGATTTAAATAAAAAAGTATCGTCAACCGGTCCCGCAAAACAATTATGTTATGGTAAGTTTACATAATGCTATTATGTAAAATTTACTCAACATTCTTGCGTTGAATTTATTACTCATATTGAATCTACTCAACATTCTTGCGTTGAATTTATTAATCATTAGATTCAATTTACTTAACATTAAGGTAAATTTATTAATTTTTATATTGGATTTACTCAACTTTCTTGCATTCCATTTATTAACTGTGATGTTTAATTTATTAATCTTTAACTTATTACATTATATGTATTAACAGTTAAGTTGAATTTACTCATTATTGCATTACATTTATTGTTTTATTTATAATCAATAGTGGCGATTTTTTAGTTATGTTAAATTTATGAATCATGTTGTAACAAACTATCCTCCACTCTGAGAGGGGAACGCCGTTCTACGGCAGGGGCATTGAATATCCTGTCAAACTCTGCACAATAATATTAACAACAAAAAAATACAAATAGCCGCTTGTTTGTGCAGCCGTGTATTCTGCGCGTGCATGAACTTATTATCAATCATCAACCATCACATTCGTCATCCAATGTACAAACGCCCGATTTCCCAAAATCCATAATATTCACAAAACCAAAGTGTAATCCCGAAACCCCGCAGTCTGATAAGAAAAGAAAAGAAAAAAATGTTCGACAGTCTCACGCTTAGGTGGGAGGCCGCCCCGCCTCACTCGTTGGGACGCATTCCACCTGGAAAGAGCCAGCCGCTGATCCTCGTACCGGAACGATCCGAGCCTCTTGGAAAAAATACTCCGCCAGGAATTGAAATGTCTGGGGTAATCCAAATCGTTGCCAGAAAAGTATTCCACAGTACGAGTCTCGCTTGCTCATCCGCCTCCAGGTCTGCCGTCAGCTGTCCACTTTTCGCGCATCCGCGTCATTTAAAAAAATAGGTGTGTCACCCTGTCACCTGGCTGTCATTTGTCAGCTGGTCCCGTTCATCCAATAGGATGACGACAGACAAAACATGACCACAAATGTCCACTTGCATCACAACATGTTAAATAAAGTCACATGTTTTTCAAGCTTGCTGTCATGGATAGAAACAGTTTTTAGTATTTAGGTGGTAACCATTACATTCCCCCCCCCCCAGCCAGCGGCTTATCGGGACCATAAAAGGGTTTCAGGTTCACCATGTTCACTGTATCTTGTTTTGCCTTGCCAGTCAACCATTTAACTTGGTAATTGACGGGTCCCAATTTCTTCTCTACCCTCACAGGCCCTTCCCATTTGGGTGCTAATTTGGCAGAGAATTTTGTGGAGGCTTTAGACAGTGGGTGTGACCGAATCCAGACCAGATCCCCGACCACAAACTGTACATCTTTGCGGCGGGCATTGTAGTACCTGGCTTGTCTAGACCTGGCCAACCCAACGTGCCTTTCCACCTCTTTAATGAGTTGTGCATGTGTGTGTAGTGTGTTGTATGCAGGTGTGTCAGGAGTGGTGTCTGGCGAATAAGACGTTGTAAGGGTCCCGCTATACTGCGTCCAAGAGCCAACACGGCAGGGGTCACACCAGTGGTTTTGTGCACCGCAGTGTTGATGGCGAGACGGAATTCAGGCAGCCACCGTTCCCAGTCTTGATGATGGTCTTCCACATAAGACGCCAGCATGGTCTTCAACGTCCTGTTCACACGTTCTGTTTGGTTCGTTTGTGGGTGATATGCAGTGGTGAGTTTCTGAGTAACGCCCCAAGAGGAACATAACTGAGTCAAGAGCTGACTGGTGAACTGAGGCCCACGGTCAGAAACTAGGTATGCCGGGACACCCCAGCGGGTGAAGATTTCATCCTTAAGGATGCGGCATACTTTTGGTGTCTTGGCATCCCTAAGAGGAAACAGTTCCACCCATTTGCTGTAATAGTCCACAACCACCATCAGTACTGAGTTCTGGGATTTGCTGGATGGAAAAGGTCCCATAAAATCCACACCAATCATTTCACCAGGTATCTTGACATCAGTTGATTGGAGCAAACCAGCAGGCTTTTCATTGGATGACTTGTATTGTTGGCACTTCTAGCAACATCTCACATGAGTCCAAACATCCTTTCTTATGTCTGGCCACCAGGCCACATCCAGGACTTTGAGGAGTGTCTTCATGTGACCCAAATGACCTCCAAAAGGACTGTTATGGTAGTATGTGAGGAATTCAGGAATGAGGACTGCTGGAACAACCATCTGGTAATTGTATCCACTATATTTGGATGGCACACAGCGGTAAAGCACACCCTGCTGGAGCTTATAGTAAATACGACCATGGGTTGGTTCTCTGATGGCGAGGAGGAGCTGCTGGCACAAAGGATCCTTTTCTTGGGCTTTCTCTACTTCCTCTAATGATGTTGGCAGGTCTGACCAGTATGACTTCACAGCAGCAAGGGCCACACATCCTTCTGCCGATGGATGGTTAGTCTGGTCGACAGCCCGGGAAAGTGCGTCGGGGACGATGTTGGAGCATCCCTTTCGGTAATGCACACGGAAGGAGAAAGCCTGAAGCCGCAGTGTCCATCTGGTCAGCCGAGATGTTGTCTTTGGGCAGTTGAAGGCCCAGGCTAGGGCACTATGATCAGTGAAGACGTCGAAGGTGTCGCCCTCCAGGTAATGTCTCCACTTCTCCACAGCCCACACCACTGCCAGGCACTCTTTTTCTGATGTGGAATAGCGAAGTTCTGGTCCACGGAGTGCTCTTGAGGCATAGGCGATGACAACCTCCTTTCCCTCCACGGATTGTGTCAGGACAGCACCCAAACCGACATCGCTCGCATCACAGCTGACTTGGAACCCCAGGTGTAATTGAGGTTGTGCAAGAACAGGTGGTGAACGTAGCAGATCCTTGAGATGTTGAAAAGCCATCTGACACTCGGCAGACCACACCCACGGGACATCTTTCTTTTTGAGGTTGTTGAGGGGTGCTGCAATGTCAGCCAGCCGAGGTAGGAATTTGTGGTACCAACCTACCAGCCCCAAAAATCTCTGGAGACTTTTAAGATCATTGGGAACAGGATAGGTTGTGATGGCATGGACTTTGGCTGAATCCACCTCCACGCCCCGTGCAGACACTACATGTCCCAGGAAGGTGAGCTCAGTTTTGAAAAAATGGCATTTCTTGACATTGAGGGTAAGATGAGCATGGTGGAGTTTATGAAAAACCGCATCGAGGTCACGGAGATGTTGTTCTTGAGATTTGGAAAAAACAATTATGTCGTCTATGTAGACAAAACATACGCGACCGTTCAGGTTTCCCAGAACTCGCTCCATCAATCGTTGGAAGGTGGCCCCAGCATTACGCAAACCAAAAGGCATTACCCTGAATTGAAAAAGTCCACGATGGGTGGTCATGGCTGTCTTGTATTTGCTGCCCTCATCCATGGCAACCTGCCAATATCCACTTTGCAGATCGAGTGAGCTGAAGTATTTGGCCCCCTGCATCGACTCAAGTATTTCATGCACTAGTGGCATTGAAAGTGAAAGTGCTACTTTCTGTCACACACCTAGGTGTGTGAAATTTGTTCTCCGCATTTGACCCATCCCCTGGGGGAGCGGTGAGCTGCAGACAAGCCGCGCCCGGGAGGCAGTAGCGTTAAGGGTCTTGCCTAAGAACCCTCACTGGGTGAATTGCTCGCCATTGATATGGTAATTGCCCCCAGTACCATTGCTTATTCCCCTCCGGGAATTGAACCCTGGATTCCTGCATTGTAGCCCTTTACCTTACCAACCGAGCCACCCAGCCGTAGTAGGGTAGGCGTAGGTGAGTCTTGGCATTGAGCCCCCTATAGTCCACGCAGAACCGCAGTGAACCGCACTTCTTTGGGACCAAGACCACTGGAGAAGCCCATGCCGATGATGATGGTTCAATGATGCCATTGGTTAGCATCTTGTGGAGATGTTCATCGATAATTGCTTGTTTTTGCGGAGACACCCGGTAGGCCCTTTTCCGCACAGGAAGCTCATCCGTTGTCATGATGTGATGTTTGATGACGTTGGTGTTACCGGTGGCGTTTGTCCAAACTGTAGGCCACTTCTGCAGCAGTGGCCAGACCACCTCAGGTTGAGCCTCCAAAAGTTGAGAAGCAGGTTGGTTAGTAGAGTCTTCAACAGCCAAATAAAAATAGACGGAAGGCTCTACATGCTTCCACTCAAGTGTCTCTCTTGTTTTCCGCAGGAATGTGTACTCTTTGCCTCCAGTCATTACATATTTTCCAAGATGAGGTTTTAAGGTGAGCTGGCTTGTACACAAAAAGTCCAAGCCTAGAAGCAGTGGCATGCATAACTGGGTTTCTTCAAGGATATACACACAGATATGGTAATGAACCTTGTTTAAGGTTAGCAGCAAGTTAGCTTTTCCCAGGGCTTTATTCTCTTGTCCATTGGCCATGACAAACTTGAGGTTGCTGTTAGCACCAATGTTTCATCTGGCTTTTTGATGTTATTCCACAAGGAGATGCTCATCAGGGAATATGTGCAGCCTGTATCTAACACAGCGTCACCACTATGCTCCCGTATCTTCACTGGCACCACCAAAAGAGTTGGGGTACCTTGCACTGCAGCCATGTCTGCACTCTGTCCACGACCTGGCCCTTGAGGTGGCCTCCGAAATGGCTTTTTTGATGCTCGATCTGCTGGGTTAGCCTGCTGAACACGGCTCCAGTAGTCTTTAGTGTGACTCCAGTCTCTTTCTATCATCGAGCCTACTCTGACCAACTGCTCAACGGTGGAGACTATGCCCCGCAGGCCACTGGCTAGCCTTGGGTTGCATGAATCCAGAATTCTTCGAACTATTTCAGCTTCCGGCATGTCCGGCCGCCATTTCAGGCAAAGTGCTCGATGGTCGTAAGCAAAGTCTCTTAAGGCTTGTGTTGGTGTTTGTACACTCTGGCGTAACTGTTCCTCTATTTCAGCCGAATAGTCAGATGGCAGAAAAGCTTCAAGGAAAGCAGTTTTGAAATCATGCCAGTTCTGTATTTTTCCACGAGCAGCCATCCACCAGCTCCGAGCCGACCCCTTCAGGACAGTGTTCAGTGTGCCAAGGAACTCGGTGTTACTCAATGGGCGGAGAGTGAGAAAGTTTTCACATTGCTCTATAAACTCTGTGACATCGGTGGATTCGCGGGACTCGCCGAACTGCGGGAATTCCATTCTGATGGGTGGTCTGGGGGTGGCTGTATGAAAAGGCGTGATGGTAACATCCCCGTCAGGCAAATGAGTAGGCGGTAGATATGAAGGAGTAGAAAATCCAGTGGGGCCCCAGAATGAGTATGGTGTCTTGACAGCTTTTTTCAGTTTGTCTTCCCACTGTTTATCACGCGGTTCTAAACATGCCACCACAGTCTCATCCAGTTTCTGAAGCTTCCCATCAATGTATTCTTTAGCTTGCCGTCCCACTGGATCAATCGCAGCTCTTAGTCCATCCTCTCTGTTGAGCGTGCTGTCCACTGTCTCCCTTAAACGCATCTCCAAGGCATCAATCTTCATGTGGATTGTCTGGAGAAGATCTGCTATGCTCTCACCATCTGCCACTGCCTCCTGGAGTTCGCTATCTTTATCCTCATTGTCATCTAGGTACATGGATTCCAGCCTACTGGTTAATTCTGCCACTTCACCATGTGTGCCTCTGATGGTGACAAAGCGCGGTGAACTGGGGACAGTTATCGGGTCGGAATCAGGTGTTAGGTCCACGAGGGGAGATGCACCTGCTTCGGCAGCACCAGCGTCACTGGGTGCACCCTGCTGGTCGCTCATAGACATGATTCCTGTAATATATGTGTGAGACAAACTGTAAAATTTGAGTTATGTAAATATATGTATGTATATAGAAAAATCTGTAATGTAAAGATGAATGTGTTTTTTTTTCAAAGTCAATGGTGCAGTGCGCCAACAATGAAACCCAAACCCACAAATAAATGGATGTACACGTGTACGTATGCAAACACACGAAAGAAAAATAATTGCTGCTCTAAATGGCAACTATAATACCTCTCAAAACATATAGATTTTTGTACACACCCCTTACTCCACAAACCCAAATGACAAAAAACGCAAAAAAACAGAAATGAATGCAAACATAGGTACATGAATGAAAGCAGATTTTAACATTCAATGCGTAATCCCGAAACCCCGCAGTCTGATAAGAAAAGAAAAGAAAAAAATGTTCGACAGTCTCACGCTTAGGTAGGAGGCCGCCCCGCCTCACTCGTTGGGACGCATTCCACCTGGAAAGAGCCAGCCGCTGATCCTCGTACCGGAACGATCCGAGCCTCTTGGAAACAATACTCCGCCAGGAATTGAAAATGTCTAGGGTAATCCAGATCGTTGCCAGAAAAGTATTCCACAGTACGAGCCTCGCTTGCTCCTCCTGGTCTGCCGTCAGCTGTGCGCTTTTCGCGCACCCGCGTCATTTAAAAAAATAGGTGTGTCACCCTGTCACCTGGCTGTCATCTGTCAGCTGGTCCCGTTCATCCAATGGGATGACGACAGACAAAACATGACCACAAATGTCCACTTGCATCACAACATGTTAAATAAAGTCACATGTTTTTCAAGCTTGCTGTCATGGATAGAAACAGTTTTTAGTATTTAGGTGGTAACCATTACAATGTTGAGTTTTTGAAACACCTTTTTGTTCCATTTACTAAATTCCCGTAAGTTAACAATACAAAATTTAATTGTCATGTTGTAGGACTTCAATAAGCACAACTTTAGTCATTTGACATTCACACTTTTTATTTATAACAAATTCGAGGCCAACACAAGTCAACTGCAAAATGGTCCAAACAAAGTGCATCTTTGAGTTTGTCTCTTCTTAAGTGCGTGTCCGTGTTTGTTGCCTTTTCCTGTGTCATTTCCCTTTATGTGTGGACACATGTAAACAACAAAAAAATACAAAATACCAAAGTGTATTGGCGAGGTGTTAGAAAACAATCAGAAACACAAGAGGCCCTCAGCTCTCATCTGTCTGCCCAGCTGTTGGACAGGACAAGTTAAAAAAAAAAAGACAACAATCAGAAAAGGTAAAACTCATAAAATACCACTTACAGGAAGTTAACAACTCTAACTGTGATCAGTCCGAAGCATTAGGCTTTAGGAACTTGGTGAACTCTCCCTTACTCATATAGTTTACCTTTGAGGACCTGTAACTTGGGTGACAGTTTCTGTCCATCCATGTCCATCAATACTTTCTGAATGAATTCAAACGTGTATTTCAGCTTACTGGGGAACTCCAGATTAAGGCAGTAGATGAGCCCCAGGAGGAGAGCGCATACGAACCATACGCCATGTCCTTTACATCCTGCAGCACTTCCACCCCCTCTATGAAAATTTTCACCTCCGCGGGGTCATCTGTGGGCTCAGCTCCTTCATGTTGAATGACGTGGATCACCATGTCGAGTTGCTCATTCGTTGCCTGCTGTGCTTCAGGATCAGCCTCCTAAAGCAGGGATTTAGAATAAATAACTTTTGAAGATGTGTTTTAGGTGTGTTTCAGATAGTCTGTCACGTTATATATATTTAAAAAAATGTAATTAAAGTTCAAAATGTTTTAAGGCTTTTATCAACAACAAATACAAAATCAACTACAATAATAAAAAAACAAGAACTAGAAAATACTTATATACAATCTTTACCTACATCATGACATTTTCAGCCTAGATAAAAATAATACTCCTGATAATTACCCAAGCTCTGGACTTAAAACCTGTAGGAAATGTTGTACCTTGCAGGACGATTTAGCATCAAACCTTGTAAGCACGCTTTAAATTCCGAGCTTTCCAGGAAAAATTTAGTATTATTTGTTCACGGAGCTGAATACAAAACCCATATGAAGAAGGTCTTAACATTTCTAAGTGAAGAAATGTTACACCCAAGGATTCATGTCATAAAAATTTGACACTTTCCAGGGACTCCTTTATCAGGTCATCAGGACTTTCATTGAGGTAAACACAAACCGCTTTCAGGATGCATTCTCTTCGTTTTTCAACAGATGTGTTCTGTGAAATAACAAAGAAACTTTCACAAACTACACACAATAATCTCTGTGCACAGGCTGCCTGAACTTTATTTTACAGAAATGGGAAATGAAAAAAATTAAACCAGAACAGAGTGAAACACCCATGTTTGCATTGCCTATACAGGTGAGTAAGATTAAAAAGATTAAAAATCAGGGTATGTGTGGTTAACAGAACCTCAGGCATTGAGAAAATAAAGGGAGAGACATGGTGAATACTCCGTTATAAGAGAAATAATGTGAAATAAGTGTAAAATGGTGACCCGGTGCTTAAAGTACCATATTTTCATGACTTAGGTGCACTTAAGTCTTAAATTTTCTACAAAATGTAGGGACGCCCAATGAGGCGGGGCGCCTAATGCGTTGTTGTGGGGAGTAGAAGAAGGCGGCATAAGAACGGAGGGGGGTAGTGTGGGCATGAACAACATTGTTAACAACATGGCTGAAGCACAGTTTAAACGACAGCTATCAGCTACACGGAGGGACATGGGAGCAGCTGCAGAGAATTCATGATGAATGAATCCATGGTTCACAAGTGGAGGAAGCTGGAAAAAAACTCAGACAGTCAAGAAGACGCAGCCGAGTTGCCGCGGAAAAAAAGGTGACTTCTCTGCAGTCACCATTTGACTGAGGGCAGTAACGCGGAAGCTTTTTACTATAGTTTTATGAAACGCCGTCATTTTTCCATCTGGGTGAGGATTACGATGCCGCAGCGACTTCCAGCAGATTACAATGAAAAGCTGTTCATTTTTCGCTAGTTCTGCAGTAAAGAGATCGCAGACAAACACATCCAGCCAAGCCACATCACCAACATGAATGAGCCGCCACTGACTTTCGACATCTCGGTGGGTCGCTTCTTCTCAAGAACGGGACCAGCGCAGTACTTTACGCACAATGGGGCAGGAAAAGTCGCCTTTTATTGTTGTGGGAGGCAGCGCTGGGCGAATTACACCAACCTTTGTGAATGGATTGTAAAAGCTTGGGCTAACGTGTCTGCTTGCACTGCTTTTGAAGAGCTGAAAAGCCAGCATCATCAATACGTAGGAGCTGCACAGCAAGGAGACAGACTGACAATGACGAGAGGGAACCTGGCATGTTTGATATGTATATTAGGGTTGTGCCGATGGACGATACCATCGTCCATCGTGATGCCACGCCCCCGCCACGCTGCGAGTCGACACCATAAGCCGTGGTTACATGTGCAAAATAATTTGATCCGATCAATGGTCGGATTTGAATCTAACTGTGTAGATGGGGCCAGAAAAACATTTTCAGTTCATAAAAAAATGTTCACATGGGTCACACTTTCGGTCGGAATAAATCATTCGCACAAGTGCAGTAGTATACCGGAAAAGAACATTAGTTCCGCCCATTGGCTACATACATAGATACGTCAGCTCGGTAATATACGAGATTATCTCCTAAATGTGCTTTTATTAATGTTACGGTTATTATGAAGCGCCTGTTCGCTCATCATTTTAAATTTAATCTGTTTGGTCAGCGCTTTTTCTGTTGAAGAACGGAGCCGGAAAGTATCCCGTTTTAACTTATTAACAGTATGCTAACACGGGCTAACAACAATAGCTTCGGTGATCATAAATATATGCGGGATAGGCTGCATCTTGGCAGCACGTAAATATGTGGGAATAACATCAGCCTTTATTTTGTCGGGACACGACAAAACAACACAAAAATCCAGGTGATTGTTTGAATGGTTTCTAAGGACTGAGCAACATTTCTGCTACAATTCAATTCAATTCAATTTTTTATTTGTATAGCCCAAAATCACAACAACAGTCGTCTCGATGGGCTTCGAAGTAAAACATGAACTCAAAAGGAGACCGCCCCAGCCGCTGTATGACCTGACAGTCCGACCGAGCTCCGCCCGGGACACACACTTTTACCTGAACACCCGGTTTGAGTTCGGTAGCTCATTCACGTAGAGCTGCGTGATGGATCACAGTCCTTAGTCTCCCAGATGTAACAAAGCATCTTCCCCTCAAACTCAAAGTTATGAGTCCGTCTGCTCTGCTCAGACGCGGTTGCTCGCTCCACCTGTCCACCTGACTGACTAAGTGCAGGAGCAGACTACTTCAGTTTATGCTGGACCATCGCGGATGATTCATTAGTTGGGAAATAAAATACCCCCCCCCCCAACGATACCATCGTCCATCCCGATGGTTGACTGCAAGCATCGTCAACTGCCAATTTAGGGGACATCGCCCAACCCTAATGTATGTGTCAAATATTGAAAAATCCCCCATAACTGAGACTGCGCCCTATAACCCAGTGGGGCCCTATGGTCATGAAAATACGGTAAACAATATTACCCATTTATATTTAAAACAACATTAATTTTTTTTGCCCTTCCCAGATGGGAATGGCGTCTATGTAATTTCAGATGTTGCCAAATGATGCACAAGACAGAAAAAATGTTTTAGTGAACATGGACACATTCTATAAAGTTTTTCAGAACACTTAGGCTAGGGTAGAAATTTATCTGATAATCTTGATAAGCTTAAATGATTTCAGTAAGTACCAACCTTGCCCATGGCTGCCAGGATTCTTGTTATCCTTAGTCCTGATGTTCCCCCCTTCTTTCGGAAGGTCTTCAACAACAGATCTGAATAATGATCTAGTTGGAACATGAAGGTGGACACCAGCGGCTTTGTGGTAATGCGGGTGAACCCGGCATTTACCTGAAACACATGGAGTAATTAAATCTCAAACCGAATACCAGTGTTACACAGATTCCCATAAAAGTGTCACAGTGTGATGCTCATGTCCTTAAACTAAATATATCATACCATAAGCTAATCATTAAGAGGATCACTAGTACTTTACCTCACTTGGAGTAAATAGAGCTGGTCATCTGTCTTGAAGCTGGGCGATAAATGGCATCTCTGAAACGATTTCCTGTCTTCTGTAGGCAAAGGTTATGTCCATTTTAGTCTTGATCTGTGGGTTTTTATAAGAGTTTTTCTCCTTATGCTCCAAAACCAGTGCTCGTCTTTTGGCTTCAAGAGTCTCTGTAGTTTCACCCTCAGGATAACTAGGAAGAAAATTTACTTCAGCTTTCCGTGGTTTCTTTACTTGGATAGGACTTAGGTTTTTGGCGCCCGGTTCTTTCTTTCTTTTTACAGAATTCAGGCTCAACTCTGGGTAGCCAGCGTTTCTCAGTATTTGGCGGTAATTGTTCATTTTAGTACCCAAACTTATCTTCCAGCCGCAGTAACCACCATTTGCAATCAGAGCCTTGGCCACTTGTTCCAAATCTTTGCCCTCAGGATACATTTTGTATTTGACTATTTCTTTTACCAGTATGTCTAGAATGCCTGACCTCATTCTGGTACTTAGACTCAGAGGAGTTCCATCTTTGTGATAAGCATCATTGGCCTGAGCAAGTTGATGCTCGATCTCAAGAGCAAACTGCGGTATAGTGAAGGTTTGGGGCCATGGCTGTGATCTTAAGGATGACCGTGAAATGGTAGATGAGAAGGAAGTTGAAGATGAGGCAGAGGAGAGAATGTCTGTGTCTGATGCTGATGAAAAAGCATCATCTGATCCATGAAGCAGATGGCCTGATGGTCCAGTTGTTGGGAACTGTTCAGAGCCAGCATGAGGGGTACTGTTTGATTCATTTGTTAGGTAAACTCATTTCACTGTGCTTCTATCTTGTATTTGGGAAGTGGATGTCAAGTTCACGTAGTCATTGTCAAATCTTGTGTCTCTGAACTGCAGTCTAATATTACCTGACAGCTCATGCTGTCTTTTGATCTCTGCCATAAGGTCTTCAAGCACAGGTTATGTTAGAGTTATGTTCTTGAAGTTCTTTGTGTGCCCAACAATCTGCTTAAAAAAGCTATGTTTGGCCTCAAATCTCATGGTCCATAAAGATACCAGAAGACCAAAGTTTTTTTTTATCATTTCTGGATAATGCTCCAGAAAATGATGTTTTGGCAACAACTTTTTCTCAGGAAAGACTTCTTTGAAACGCTGTCGGTGCTCTGAAATTTTGAACTCTAAATCGTCAATAGTTTCTCTGCAATGAATGGGAGCAACAACTAAATCAACAATATCTTTAAGATCCAAAATCAACTGCCATGCAGGTTCATCATCGGGAACATGTGTGCCAACAATCAAAGGAAGTAACCTAAGGAGACACCAGTTTTCATCGGCGTTGCCACCAATTGTTTGAGTCTTCGGATTTTTTTGCAGTAAGGTTTTAGGTAACAAATGAGGCCTGTTTGTCTTGTCCCCCCACTTGTATGGAAACAATGTAATGAGCTTGTTGATGTGGTCAAGAGTAAAAAACTTCTTTGACAGAAAAAGAACAATGCACAGTGCAAGCTCAACCGGAACTATCCCTTCAAAAAGATCATGGACAATGTCTGGAGGATAACCACCAATGACATTGAAGTGAGATAGACTTTGGGTTAAAACACAAGGTCTTTTGACAGCAGCTCTCCCCTTTTTCTTGAGATTTGTGATGTGACTCTGATGACTGTCCTTGGTTCAAAGTTGAAATGCTCCTGATCTCACTTCTTTTTCCTGAATTTCATTCTTTTCAGCTGTACAGAAACGACAGTAATACTTTCCAGAGAAACCCTCAACAAACCCAGCTAGCCCATGAGCCCCAAGGTTATCTGCAATGACACACTGTACTGTGCCTTTGACAAATGACCCCAGTTGTGGTATGAACAATCCGTGTTTCTCCAAAGTCACTAAATCATGCAAAAGAGGATCTAAAAAGTTGTCATAGCCAAACTCTTGGACATAGCTACTTTTGCACAACAACGTCAAGAAAATGGCTGAGTTACTACCATGGGGTAAATTGCCTAGAACCCAGTAAACTGCACAAAGCTTGTGTTTCTTGCGTGATGTTCCCAAGGGATTACACAATTCAAAGTCATCAATATACAAGCACGGGGAGATTCTTAAATCTTCTCCTGAAAAAAACAAGTTTTTCTTGTAGTTTTCACCATCCTGCAATGAACAATACAACTGTTGGTTTACATTACAGCCTGGATGACCATCAATAAGTGTATCCACTACATCTTTGTGCTCCAACAGCTGTTGAAGAGACTTCAGTAAGGGAACATACTGATAGGTTTTTATTGTCCTTGTATCAAGTACATATTCAACAGGATCCACAATCCTAATAATAATCCTTGTAATATTGTTGACGCTTGAATCCTGTTGCTAGTAAACCAGTCTTGGTAATTGCTATTAGCAGAGGATTATGAGTTGAAATAGCAATGCTCAGCTCATCAATTATTGACTGATCAACATGGAGATCATGCTTTTTGAAAACATCAACAGCTATAGTGTTTGTTATTTGCACAACAGCAGAAAAAAAAATGCAAGTCTTCAAGTAACACGTCAATTGCTGAGCTTGGAACATGTGAGTTAATCTCCAACTTCAGAAGAACAGATGCCAAATTATGAATAATTTTATCTTCCAGATTCTCATTTTTGTCTTTGTCAATTATTTGGGCAGAATCTAAATTGGAACCTGACTCTGGATTATCAGTGCAAAGGTCATCAGGTGAAGAATACTTAATTACATTACTGTTTGTCACTACGCCATCTTTTAAGTCGTTCAGAGTGCAAGTGCCATGTTTCCTGCTTTTATGAGATTTGAATGTAGCATATATATTAGATTGATAAGAACAATTCTTTTACATACACATAACTGTCTCAAAGTGCTTTAGGTGGGTGTAAATATGAACAAAGTATTCCCTATTGGATGGTATGGAACTGCCTGGACACAAAAAGGATGTATATACTTCTAACTCTGTACTTTTTGGTGAAACATGAGACTTATTTAAATGAGGCTTCAGGGCATTCCAAGTTTTAAATGAGCATGGACATTGATAGTATGTGCATGGATATGGATGTCTCTGACCAAAATGGCCATGTGCCAATTTATAGTGCTTCAGTAGCTCATACCTTTTAGATACAATTGCAGAACACTCTTTGCATGTCCACATGACCTAGACAAAAAAAAAAGATTAGTATATATTAAGCATATTTTGTGAATTAGATAGATGGATGGATGGACGGACGGACGGACGGACGGACGGACGGACGGACGGACGGACGGACGGACGGACGGACGGACAGACAGATAGATAGATAGATATTAATATATTTTATCTTGAAGTTTTTTGCTGATTTCCTAGACTCAAACCGCTCAAGCGAAAATATAGGCCACAGCTTTGTGTCTGCTTACCATCAGAGAGCTAAGCAGGTTTGTTTGAGGAGGGTGAGGGGCAACGGTGGGTGCAGGTGTGCAGTACACGCCAAGTTGCTGTGCGTGATGCAACGTGCATTAAAACAGCACAGAGTCAGAGTTCTTTGAAGTGAGACAGGAGCCGCCCCCTTCCATTTTGTGATCGGGTTGACGCTGAGCAGAGGAAGAGTTAACCCGTGCGCACAGATACTGACGGGCTCACACTCAGTTCTATCGCGCAGTTAACGAGCGTTACAAACAAATTCTGCCGTTTAAAACATTTGCGTTAACGCGGTAATGACGTGTAAAAGCCAAAGCTTTCGGGGGGGGGGGGGGGGCTTTTAAACAAAATAACCGCAAAAATGAAGCGGTACCAAAGTGATCCTAACAGAAATTGCCGAAGCGGTTCGAGCCAACTACGTGTACCGTTTCACCCCTAGTATTTAGCTAACGTTTCAAAGATTTCCCGCCCTTGTTTTTTCCAGAAATAAACAGGGCTTGTTACTATCGTGAGTAAAAATGATTATTGATCCACAATGTATGCATTTATTATTCATCGTTTTCATTTGTATGTTTGTTACACTTAAAGTACTTAGCAGAAACTCGAAAATTCTTGAGCACAGATGAGGAGTCGTCGAGAAATGGCGGCCGCTGCCTTCCTGCTGAATTTTATTGCATAATGCGCATGCGTGAGATGAACGGAAAGCTTGTTGGGACAAATGTCATTTTTAAAATTGACTGTGTTAAATAAATGTTATTAAACGTTTTTAAATATTCCCCAAATTGCTATTGTTATTTAAATGCAATATAACACCCTTGTTTATATTAATGAAAGTGAATTGATTTCATATTTTCAACATAAATACTTGATACATAAAAATACTACAGCACGTTTTCATTTCTCTGAGTGTAGAACAAGGTCCAGGGTGTGCTTATGACAGTGAGTGGGTTCATTCACACTTTGGGTGAAACCAACATCATCTAATAAAGCTGCAAAAGCCTTTCCTAGGCAGTCACTGGGGTCATCAACATGAATATTAAAATCCTCTATTATTATAATTTGATCAGAATCTAAGACAATAGACGATAGGAAGTCGGAAAACTCAGTTAAAAATTCTGAATATGGGCCGGGGGGGCGATAAATAATTATGAGTAAAACAGGTTTTCGAGTTTTCCTGTTAGGGTGACTTAAAGACAATATGATGCTTTCAAATGAATTATAAGCATTTTGAACTTTAGGGCTGAGAAGTAAGCTAGACTGTGATATTACTGCCAAACCACCTCCTTTCCCTGAAATCCTGGATTTCTGATAGTTAGCATAAGTGGGGGGGGGGGGTTTGCTTCATTCAATCTAACATAGTCATCCTGTTGGAGCCAAGTTTCTGTTAAGGCTAAAAGACTGAGGTTGTTATCAATGATTAACTCATTGACTAATAGGGACTTGGAGGAAATGGATGGAATGTTTAATAAACCGCATTTAATGACATCATAATTCTGCTTGTGAGAACTGCTGTCTGTCACTTTAAGGTTTCTAAGACGCGCTCCTTTCATTTGTCTTTCAGCACATAAGCTAAAGCTCGAACCTGCTTGACTTTCCCTGCATGGGTTTTGCACCGGCACTAACCCCAAGGGAGGCTCAGAGGAGCGTTTTCCACTGCTGCTCTGCGCCCGGGTCTCGTCTCTGGATTGTCAGGTTAACAGACTAAGGCTAGCAGAAATGTTTCTAGAAAGAAGAGCGGCACCGTCCCGGATGGGATGGACGCCGTCTCTCCGCATGAGACCGGGCTTCCCCCAAAACGCGCTCCAGTTATCCACAAAACCAACGCCGTTTTCTGGGCACCATCTAGAAAGCCAAGAAACCCCTAGGTCGCCACACTGCCCCCACCTAAGAGGGTTAAGTGTCCCCACAACCCTCACATAGCTGAAAACCATACAACACAAGCAGCAAAACACATGAACACACTGGCTGAAGACTCATGCTCACATTTCTGGGTTCCAACCACCACAGTTACAGTCTTCCTCCCAGCTAGCTGGGTTTGCTTATCCGTCAGTGACACAGTTCTATGCTAGTAGGTGCCCAGCCAGCAGAATCAAACACTGTCCCCACAGCGGTGGCCACGCAACCCTCCGGTTGCACGTTGCCTCGGGGGAGCAGACTCTATCTGGTTAACTGCTACTTCTGAGACTGGAATCATTCCTCTGCAGTCTCAGATTCCTGCTGGGCTGCCCCCAAGGTAGATGGCCTCGCCAGCCGTGAATGCTGTGCAGACGTTTCAGAGCAAGTCCTCTGAGGAAGGTATGGAGGCTCAAGGTGCTGCAGGTGGAACGGTTGGATAATCCAGCCAAGCAAAGAGCTGCACATTGGCGGCGAAGGTCGCCAGGTCTTCAACGACGAGGCTCCAGTTGCTGTCGGTTCCGTTCTGTCAAACCCTGCTGTCCAAAGCATCGCTCCAATGCTGCTGTCAATGCTGACAGGTCCACAGAAAAGAGGTCCAGCAATGCGTGGAGTGTAGGGCCCTCCAACGCCGGGCATAGGGGTGTAACAAGTCTGTTCAGGACTCCAGCCCTCATAGCCGGCCGCCAAGTTGACCGGAGCCAGGTATGGTTCCAGTGGTGTTAAGCCATTGCATCGCAGAAGTTCGACTGGGCAGCGCACTGTCATTGCAGACTGCTCTGGACGGTTCATCACTGTCGATGAAAACGGGCTCGCAGAGACAGGCTGCAGATGACGCTGGGTGCTCATACCAACAGGGGGATGACTTTGCCCTTGCTCCTCGCTTGTCCCAAGTTGCATCCAGGATGCAAATTTCTTGCTCCATTTCAGCCATCTCTTGCTCTACGGCGTTGCAGCACCGGCTAAATGATCCCACTTCTGATACCAATGTAATGACCCTGCTGGTACGTCACTGTAGAGGGGAAAGAAGAGCCAAGCTGCTAATTAACTATGGATGTCAAATCTGCTCACAGCCCCATCACTTGTAGTTTTACACCCAAGATTCCCCACTTCCTATAGGTCTTAGGGGCTGAAGGCGGGACTGACTCCCAAGTTGCCACAATTATTACATTATTGATTGGTTCTAATCCTTAGAATAATATTTAAGACCGACCTGATTAAGAAAACCAGGAAAAATCTTTATCTAAATTTAAGTTTTTTATTCTCTGTGTTTGCATTTATTTAGTCAGTTTAAAAACATTTTTATTAGTTTGAGTGTTTTTTAAAGCATGTATCACCCTGGTGGAACACATAAAAGTTGGACTCCTTTAACAAAAATCTCATGGACGCTCAAAAACTCATAATTCTAAAAATGGTCTAATATGACTTCACCCACTGATCCCTGTGACTGGTAAAGAGGAGGACTTCATTAGGTTTGAAGACTTTTTTCTGTTTGTCAGACTAAAGTTTAATCCCACTTAATGTCCTAAAATTTTTTATTTAAAAAAAAAAATATATATATATATAGTTGGTAAGGTGCAGGACTGTCATGCAGGAAACCTCGGTTCGATTCCCACTTCCCAGGGGCGGAATGAGCAATATGGCAATGGTAAATGGGGGCAATTACCATAACAATGGAAATGGGGCAATTACCATAACAATAGCGAGCAATTAACATCACCCAGTGAGGGTCCTTGGGCAAGACCCTTTACGCTACGGCCTACCTCACAAACATGAGAGACAATGAATCACATGTCATGCCGGCTCAGACGTCGCCCGGCCAAACAAGGTCTGCGTCAGGTGCTGGGGGACCAGAGCACTCTGATGGAAAGTGGGCTACTGGAACAAGACGGAAATGGACTAGGTGCGAGAACAAGGTTCTGTTAGAATGCTACTACTCAAGTAATCCCAACCAGCGTGGTTACATGCAGAGAATGTGGAATGAATGGATGCTTCGAAACTCACAATCAAGGCTAACTGCCAAACAACTGGTAGCCCAGTGCTCTAACATACACAAACGGCAACTCCTGTCACAACTTGAGATTGAAGCGATACAATACAATGGCAATACCCCGGGAGAGCCAGAACAACAGGTCAGAGAGCAGGCTATACTACACTCCCACCCTGAGATTGGGTACACAGCCCCAACGACCACAGTTACACTGAGCGAGGCAGCAACTGACCTGAAAGACAAGATCATGTCTAGAATGAACACTTGGCAACCTCGACACCAGCTACAACGGTTAAGTGATGTACCGCCTAAAAGTCTACTGGAAACTGTGAATGAAGCATTGAGGGCAATTCCTACCACAACCATCACAGAAACCAATGAACTGGTTTACACTTCAGCAGCAGTGATCCTTGAGATGCTTGGCTATAAGAGTAACCATGGGAGAAAATAATACCCACCATGGAAGCAACGGTTAGAGGCCAAAATCAAGGCAACTCGGAAGGATGTGAGTAAGCTGAGAGAGGCTCAAAGAGGTACAATGAGAAAGCAAGTACCTAAGAGATACAGCCAGATGTCCATATCTGAAGCACTGGAAACTGCCAAACAAAGGCTCCTAGCCTTGAGCAGCCGCCTAAAGAGGTACACAAGAGACAATGAAGCCAGACGAATAAACAGGCTCTTCGCAACTCAACCTGCAAAAGTGTATGCTCAGTGGCAGGGTCAAAACAGCCGAGCAGACCCACCGAGGCTGGAAACTGAACAGTACTGGAAAAGTATATGGGAGAAAGAGACAGCACATAACAGCAATGCCCAGTGGCTGGTCTCTCTGAGAAAAGAACATAGCAACCTCCCTGAACAGAATCCAGTAACCATCACAGTGGCAGACATCCAAGAAAGAGTCTCAGGTATGAAGAACTGGACAGCACCGGGCCCTGACATGATACATGCCTACTGGCTAAAGAAGCTCACCGCACTCCACGAGCGCCTGGCAGCACAAATGAACGAGCTGCTAAGAGATGGGACTCATCCCGAATGGCTAACAGAAGGACGAACGATCCTGATCCAGAAGGATCCCTCAAAGGGTGCAGTCCCATCCAACTACCGGCCAATAACCTGTCTCTCCACAACATGGAAGCTCATGTCTGGCATCATTGCAACCAAGATAAATAGGCACATGGATCAATTCATGAGTAACACACAGAAAGGCATTAGTAGAGACTCCAGAGGAGCGAAACACCAACTCCTGGTTGACAGAACAGTCGCTCAAGACTGCAAGTCACGATACACCAACCTGTGCACAGCCTGGATTGATTACAACAAAGCCTATGACTCAATTCCACACACGTGGATCACTGAATGCTTGGAGCTGTACAACATCAACAGGACTCTAAGAGCCTTCATAGAAAACTCAATGAAGCTGTGGAAAACCACCCTTGAAGCCAATGGGAAGCCACTTGCACAAGTGTCCATCAAATGTGGGATATACCAAGGTGATGCTCTGTCCCCACTGCTGTTCTGCATAGGTCTGAACCCCCTCAGCCAAATAATCAACAAGACTGGCTATGGATACAGACTCAGAAATGGGGCCAACATCAGTCACCTCCTCTACATGGATGACATCAAGCTATATGCTAAGAGCGAGTGTGACATTGACTCCCTGATCCACACCACCAGGATCTACAGTACTGACATTGGGATGTCATTCGGGCTCGAGAAATGCAGCCGGATGGTGACAAAGAGAGGCAAGGTAGTCCACACAGGAGGGGTCTCACTCCCAGAAGGAACAATAGCAGACATCGAGGACAGTTACAAGTACCTTGGAATTCCGCAGGCAAATGGCAACCTGGAGCAGGCAACAAGGAAAGCTGCAACAGCTAAATACCTCCAACGGGTAAGGCAAGCCCTGAGAAGCCAGCTCAATGGCAAAAATAAGACCCGGGCAATAAACAGCTACGCACTGCCAGTTATCAGATACCCTGCAGGAATAATAAGATGGCCAAAGGAAGAGGTACAGACCACGGATGTTAAGACACGAAAGCTCCTCACCATGCATGGAGGGTTCCATCCCAAATCCAGCACCCTGAGACTGTATGCTAGCCGCAAGGAAGGAGGCAGAGGACTAGTGAGCGTAGAAGCCACTGTCCAGGATGAAACATCCAAGATGCATGAGTACATCAAGCTCAAGGCCCCAACTGACAGTGTGCTCAGTGAATGTCTCAGGCAATGGAGAGCAGAGGATACAGTGCTGGAGGACAGAACCTCATGGGCGGACAAACCCCTGCATAGGATGTACCACCGGACCATAACTGAAGTGGCTGATATCAAGAAGTCCTACCAATGGCTAGAGAGGGCTGGCCTAAAGGACAGCACTGAGGCACTCATCCTGGCAGCTCAGGAACAAGCCCTGAGCACCAGAGCCATAGAGGCTCAGATCTACCACACCAGACAAGACCCAAGGTGTAGGCTGTGCAAAGAGGCACCTGAAACAATCCAGCACATAACTGCAGTGTGTAAGAT